>JAJKFJ010022593.1:0-64945 GCA_027382625.1 Tetmemena sp. SeJ-2015
AGAAGGGCGCTCCTAAATCTGATTTTCCAGTTATGGGGCCCTGTTCGAACATCTAAGGCTTCATTTTTTGATCCTAATTGGGTCAGTTAGTTTCAGCTGCCCCTTAAATAAAATATTTTTTTCGATTTTTTTTTGCTATTGTAAATAAACTTAAAGGCAATTTTGAAATAGTGCAGTTTTTTAAATAAAAATGCTTCAGTTTAGCCAAAGAAAAAAGCTGAAAATGCAGTTAGTCTTTAATCGAATAAATTTTGGTTTAAAAAAATTCTGCACTTTTAAAAATTTCCCTTTTAAAGTTTTTTAAAATACGAAAAAAATAAAAAATAAGTTTTTTTGGTGAGCTGAACTAACGCCCCAATTGGGATAAAATTGAACCTTTAGATTTTAAAAGGGGCTCTTAACTGGAAGAATCAGATTTAGGGGGAAAATTACCTTAAACATATTTTTTTTTCCTTTATTCATTATAAATTTTACTGTCGGGGAAAGGCCCCCCCAAATTTTTAAACTAATATTATAAAAAAATTAAAAATATTTTAAAATAAATTTTTAAAAATATTGTTTATTTATTATTTATTAAAATTTAAGGAATTCATAATTGAAAAATTCTAATATGGAGATTCATTTAATTGGAAATTGGTTCTAGTTCAACAATTTATTATTGAAATTACGTTATAATTATTAAGCTATAAAGTTATAATATAGATCAGTGATATGGCACAGAAGTTGGCTTGGCTGGGTTAAGGAGTTTTTATTTGCTGCGCCTAAAAGAAAGGTGTGTGTATTTTGGCGAACTCCATAGCCGTGAGAGAACTACACTACATCCTAAGTTGTAATCCATTGGCACTATATTAGACCACTACCAATCAGTAAGGTGAAAATCCTTAAGGGGACCAGACGGTTTAGGTGTGTAAGAATATATAATTCTTAATACGAGCAGACGCACCCAGTGAAGACGTGCATGTAAGGCTGACTACTAGCGAAAACACTACCCATGTTACTTAATGGTAATCGCCTAACACCAAGGAGTCATACTGATCTAGTCAATTGGTAAGCTTGTTCCGATTTGTTATCTTATATCCAGGCCTTACCAATGTCTGAAATATTTTTGTGCCAAGAGAGCCAGCAGATTTAAATGCACTCAGAGTGAGAGCCGATGGATGTGTCAGAAGTCCTCTAGTGATTATCTCCCGTCCCTTTATGAGAGGTGCAGCATCACTGATTAACTGACGTCATAGAGTAACAAGTGTTTTGAGACGTAGCTAAACCTTTTATAATCGTACTTTTATTTACCCCCTCTTTGTTACTCCTTAAATCTGCTTAAATACTTAATTACTATAAATTAAGTAAGAAATATTGAAAAGTAGTTGTTGTTATTAATTTTCTCTATTTAAATGTACTTTATATTAAATTTTATATTAATTTAACCACCGATAAGATTGTTTGAGCTTACAGAAAGGATTCATTACTTTTGAATCCTTTCAGTTAGCCTAAAGATTAAATTATTATTTACAGTTAATTGGTCAAATTAGTAAAAATATCTTAATATTTAATAAATTAAATTAGCGAATTAATATTTATTTTATTATAATTTAATGTTTTAAGAGTCCCAGTAATAATTATTGGTTCTTCAAAAAGATCAAATTTAATTAAAAAAATTTCAAGGTAAATAAAACTACTGATTAAGATAATGATTATATAATCATGAAAATTTTGACTCAATAAAGTTAATAAAAGAATAAATCTAAGATGTCATCCTTGAACTAGTTTTTTTATCTAATTGTAAATTTAATACAGAGTAGGATAATCCTCGAAAGGATGAGTTAGCCTTTTGAGAAAGTCTCTCTAATCCTAATTTAGTGATCTCAACTTAAGTTCCTGCATTATCGCTGATTGCACTTCTTCTTGGTTAGCTGCCACTCGATGCAATGGCTTGCTCATAAAACAAGAAGCCACGATCAAGCATACTGAATAAACATCTTGAAATTTGTCACCATGGAAAACAAGTTTTCGGTCCTTGTCGAGGAGCCACACATGCCGAGGGATACCTCCGTCAACAGATACATGATCAGAAATGCACGCATATTAGAACGAGCCGAGAAACACCTCGGGCGTATAACCTTTGAGTATCCGGACAGTCTGTGGCGTGATGAAGCGGTGAGTAATGTTCTCGTTGTGCAGAACCTGGATACTCCGGACTAGAGCCTTCAACACATTAACTAAGTCACTCTGGCTTGGCTTGATTTCCAGGAACACAGCAAGTGTGAGGTTGAAGGATCTCCTCATGAGTATAAAGTTTGACGAGCACAAGTAAGCATACTCTATCTCGTCACTGCAGCGCGCCCGCCGATCTTCCAAGTAATCCAAGAATTTGAAGTCCCTCCAGAGGTTCAGAATTTCGGAAGTCCTCTCGCTGAAGGATGTTGCCAGCACTATTTGGATTTCTGGAGTGTCACTAAAGCTCCTCTCCTGATCTGAAAACTCTAATTTTCCTCTCCAGTGGAGCCGCTGTAGGAGAAGCGAGATCTCCTCTTTGAATGAGAAAGGCATTTTGAGATTCTCTATTTCTTACAGCAGCCTCTAGTTAGGAGAATCTGAGACTTGACTATTGGCTATAAGTAGTTGATTCTCTCCGCGTGCGATATAATTTTGCTTCTTTACTTCGAAGCCTTCAGCTTGAGCTTATTTGAGATCAGAGGCCTCACTTGATAAGGCTTCACCGATATTTTATTCAGCTCTATTAGGAGAGCTCTCTCGAGGCAACAGCTAGTTGGATATCTATAGCTTATGAGAGATGGAAGATAACCTTACAAGTGGACTGTAACCTGCATCCATAAGCTACTTTATCGAATGGCTGGTCAGATGCAGCTTGAGCGCTTTTCGATTATTAAGCCGCAACTCTTGCTTATTGCATACTGAGCACCTGTAATACCCATTCTACTTAAGCTAAGTGTAGGCCCCTTCAGTTCTGAAGTGAACTTGCTAATGCCTCTTGAGCTCTGCAGGCTTGAATATTTTAGTGCAGAATTAGCATGATTGAAGGACTTGAGGGCTGCTTCGCCCTGCTTTAGATCGTCGCGTTCTTCTCATATGCCAAAGTTCTAGCCACTCTTCGAAGCCATCGTCGCCCTTCCTTCTTGTTTGAGGAATATTCTAGACTCCAGCGGCGCTACAGACCTGCTCAGCATCCTCACTGGACGAAGCCAATGGACTCAACTCTCGCTTGCGCCTGCAAGATAGCTGCTTTAGAGCCTGTGAGGTAAGTTTCGTGCTCATATTTAATATGAAGCTTATTAAATATTAAATTCCATAGACATAAACTTATGTATAGCAATTAATAGCAAGCAGGGCAGGAGAACTAAGCTTGCTCCTACGAGCTGAAGTCAAGACACCTTATGTGACTCCACATCAGATAAATCATATGAAATGGCGCTACAACGCTACCAGCTTCTGACCATGGTGGACCAAGCTGGACTAGGTGCATTACTTAGGATGACACGTCCTAGAGACGAACAAGGCTTTAAGGCTACGGAATGTTACCAAAATTAAATAAGACAAAGCCTTTTGATATTTAAAATCGTTAAAGCTCCACTGTGACAAACCATAAAACCGAAAATATCAAGCAGGATGAAGAGTCCATTAATTAGACAACTATGTTCACCATATGCTGACCCTTGGCTACCTCGGAGAGAGTACGAATCCTTCGCCGGAGCGCTCAGCCAAATGAGACCGCTAAAGTAGAACTCGCGTACTCTTCGTGAATTACGGTGTTAAGTTGACTGACACTATGGATGACGCTGCGGGTAGATGTGCAGCCTAGACTGACCTTGGGTGATGAACCAAGACCTTGACATCTCATGAGCGTGCGCACCTGTATAATCCACCGAATCTCTAGCATCAAAAGTACTATGTGAGTTTCCCATACAATGAAGAGCATTAAAGATAATAAGATGAGTTCGCTTGTGGTGAGTCAAAATTACAGCTCGTCTTATCAATTATATGGGCACTTCTATTTCCTGGCAAATACAATAAAGTAGAAATCTTCCACTTAATTTTACGGGCATTTAATAACTTAGTAGGTCGTTACATGCTAATATTAAAGAGACTCATCAGACCTTAAAGTGGTCACGAGAAGTGAACATATCCAAGAACAACGATTTTGGCAAACCTTGCAGCGTCACAGCACGTGAACCATGTAAGTCAGCCTCCAATCCACTCCAAGCAGGCTCGAGGAAAGAGCAGCTCCAAGGTCTGTAACTTGATTCACATAGCTTAATACTCAAGTACTCGTGTTTAAGGACTTCTTGCCCCAGAATCGCATATTAAATGTAGGAAGGTACAACTCTGTGGCCGTCACTAGGTAAGAAGAAGAAGTGGTGCGGGCGGGAACTAATGCCTGAAGTTTTTTCGTTGAACGATGTCCGTCTCTCCCAGAAAAACTCATTAAAGCGGGAACGCAACCATCTCTATTCGTGGCTTTATGAGTGCTTCCCAAACTTATCAACGCAAGACTACTCATGCGCCAGCAGTGTATTTGAGGAGTAACGGGCAACAAGGGAATGTCTTTGACTAGCATTATATAAATAAAAACACAACTAACTGACACCACACTAATAAGATTTAACAATATAAGACGACAACACACCTACATAACCCTAATCAGTACATATCAACACTCCGTAGGGCGGTAATACCTTTATATCAAACATAAGTACACATTTTACTTGTAAGCAGCTGGCACGACTCATTACAGGCACAGAAATTAGAGAAGAGGAAAAAGACTAGGACACAAAGAGAAATAAAGTCACAAATAAGAGAGTAGAATCGCTCACACTACAAGCATGTGCAGGACTCTTCACATCTCCTTTTCATACCTAATGCGCTATAATTAGATGAATGACCCTTATATACGAGACATGAAATTAGAAAGAGCGCTCTCGCATCTTTCAAAAGTCAAAGCATAAGTAGGGAGTCGATACGCAGCAGAAAGAACGAAAGCGCGACTTCCGACAGTCTTATGGCCTTGATCTCTAACTTACCAGAGTATAGATGGAGAGAGCGAGACCTAATGATCAGCTAGCATTACTATAATTTCACATGTACAAGCTTCTCTCCAGTGAGAGAAATCTACGAACAGATTGTCGATACATAGTGAGTCGGAAATCCAGCGCTTCACGCAGACCTCTAAGAGAGAAAAAAGTGAACTATTGAACATCTAGAGCGAGAACAATTCGTTTTTATTAAAATCATACTCCTCAATCAAGCTTTTTAACTTTCTTTAAATTATCACTCACTCTCAATGAGCATATCAGTCTCTATCTCGTCAGTCGTTTCACTTTTTGAACAGTACTGTACTTGCACGCTCATAATCCTATCTTATATGTTTTCCTCTACAATCCGCATCAACGCGTATAGACATATTGACCCGAGTACTGTGACTTTATCATCTTGCTTATGAAGAAAAATTTGAGTCGAGCCAAAAACTTGTCCCTTGTGGTTTTCTCTTTCAACTCATATGACTAGAGCTCCTATACGAAGAGAAGTATGACTTTAATATTTCAGTCATGTTCTATATAGAGCGTTGTATAGAGTGATCTTCTGGATAATTCCAGCTGCCCTAGAAAATCGCATATCGGCTGTTCCATCGGGACTCTCTTGTTGAATTATCTGGAGCGTCTCAGGTAAGTTCAGTGAGAGATATTTAATTATCTCAATGGAGCTTTTTCTGCGAGTATCTTTTCTCTTTAAGTCTGCCTCTCAGAAGACAAGTATGCAAAGATTAGCGATACTCACTGCAAATGCATAAATTATGATTTTCTCTCTGTAATTCTTTCAGTATAGGTAATTCTGAACCACCAATCCTCAGCGCTGTGAGGCATGCTAACCACCCTGGCCTATATTCGCTTAAGAAAAGGCTCATCCCTACAACCTATGCAATGTCCCTTACTTGTGGAAGCGCGTGAGTTTTGGTTGTGTAATCGACTATAAGGCCACTATCAAACAGGGAGCTACTAGGTTAAGATTGCATTCCATAATGAGAATTCTTGAACATATCGAGCACTGATAGCATATTAGTAAGGTTTGAATCCTAGATCGTCCAAGATACATGACAGTGTCACCATCTGCGACGTATGTATGCAATGCACAACTGATCCAACATAAATTTGGTAGTGCATTAATAACTGTTATGTACTAAGTCAGAGTTTCCAGAGCCGGCCATAGGTGATATACTGAGTAGCTTAGCCAGGTGACCTGATATGATTATCCCAATGAGCATGAAATACTACCTCCTTCTCAACCAGCTCAGTAGTTCACCTTAATCTGCTATCAGCAAGATGGTATTAATCTGTGAAAGATTAGCACCTGTTGAGCTAGCGAGATGGGTGCTTCATCTACTAATTCAAGAGTCTGATCGCTCAATAGGTAGCACAGATGCTCAAATGTGAGAATTGAGACAGGATGGACTTTTTTTCTCCAAGACTTCACATCTCGGCTCCCATTAACTTGGCAGACCTCAAATATCGTTAGTATATAGCTAATGCCAATACATCAATACGTAGTTTAATCAGAATAGACCTATTGATCTTCCCGTCACGGCATGTGATCAGGGTTTCTATCAACTCGGCGAATGGAGGATGTTGAGAATTTCTGTAAATCTTCAGGAGAATACTGAATAGATTAACTTTTACTGTCAGCTTTTTCAGTCACATACCTTTGAAAATGGTGGAGTAATATTTGCATTTATATTTAATCATCCCTCGCACGGCGGAGCTTAATTAATTAATTTTTTCTACCTTAGATGAGTCAAAATAATTGCCGATGAATAACTGGTGTTAGCCATGTTGTGTAAAGGAACATATTTAATATTTATTCCAATACATTTTTCTTTGCCGCAGTGTTCCAAATGAAAAAATTCTACCATTACTCATTCTTAATTCTTTCCCTATGTGGATCTCTCTAATGAAAAAGAGCTGTATATAAAATTTTATATAAATATTTTGCAATGATTTCTTTAAATTTAGCATAATATGAGAGTTTTAACACCAATAAATAGACAAAAGAATTTTAAATAAATTATTTAAAAAGCTAGGATCTATGTACGTGAAATCAAATTTCCTTTTTAGTACTTAAGTTTTTTCGCGAATTCTTGCAATCGTTTGAAATCTCATGTACATCTAAGACAATATATCTGATTGTGCGTCACTCTAGGCGCACGTAATTTTATAAAATATTATAAATTAATGAACATAATCTAAATTTCAATTTACATTAATAACCAAATACAATATATGCTTATCCTTATTTACAATCAACATTCATTTTAAAGCTTAATATTTATGCCAATTCTTTAAAATATTTTTGTGACAAACATTTGAAATAGTGCGACACATCTTTATTGTCGCGATATATCATTATCTTCTAATAATTTTATATGTGGGAAATGCATACTGCGTTATTATGCTTTGTTTTAAAATATGAAAATATTTTGATTAACATAATAAAATAAAATTTTAATTTTATGAAATTGTTTCCTTTTACTTAGGACAATAATACGTAGAGTTTCTGAAAACTTATGATCACTTTGAAGAAATAAAGTACATAATTTGTAGGATTCTATAATTAAATCTAATAACCTACCAATCACAAGAAATTTAGGAGTTGAATAGATACTTAAAAGTATCTTTTGAACGAACTCGCTTTTGTATTATTACTTGTTAGTGCTAAATTAATCAAAAGATAACGAGATTATGAAATTTAATATTTATATCACTTTATTATCTTTCTTAACAATTAAAACAAGACTAATTAAAACGCGGTATCGATTTAGTTTCTATTAAACTCTCGCACATATTCAAAAAATGATTATGTATTAAAATAAAAAACTTAAGGCAAATAAATTAGTGCAAAGTATAATACAATGGGAAACACAATCAGAATTAATAGACATATGATGCTCTTAGCTCTTTATTTGCGAGGTTGTGTCCAAATTTTTGAGAAAACATCTTTATCGGTTAACTCCATTTATACAATTGAAACCTTGATCCCTAAGCTTTCCAACTTCTTTCTCTGCATAATATCTATTTCTTTAGGACTATTCTTGCTAAGAGACTAAGACAGTTAATTTTGACGCCCACTTTTATGAATAAAATATCACTCGCTCTCTTTTAATTATACAGACCAAGAATATAGGAATCTCTATGTTTTGAATTATTTAAATCCCATCTTAATATTGTAGTTTAATGTACATTTTTTTGAGTATGTATTCAACTTATATAATGTTCGTGTGCTCCAGTGCTCAACAACTCCTCTTATTTCCTAATTTAATACTATAAGTTTTCCAAATAAAAGTTATGTGTTCTTATTTTAATAAGCTTATGATACCTTCAGCCTTCTCTAAATTTAATGATTATCACAGTTTAAAAATTAATAAACAATTTTTGTTCTCGCCCTATTATGATCAATTCTCCCAATTTAAGAGCCACGCTAGTAGTATCACCAATGAATTTATAGTGGTAGAGTCGGCGAAAAGAGGCAACGATAGTTCTGTTTGTTTTGGAGAAGCGGCATGCAAATTAAACACTCATTTTTATTCCGTAAGAGAAATGCGTTGATAGAGATGTGTAAAATATAATAATTTGTTATTTTTGGTGACCATCATTTTAACATAACCGATCATAAGCAATTATTTAATAAAGACCTTAAACAATCTGTAAGAATAATAATGTGATTAACCCAAACCTTTACTTATAGATAATCAAACAATCTAACATCTCATTTATCCATCAAATATAATTATCATAACCTAGAACTCTAACCTACATTAATTTTATATAACTCATCCTATTGCCTTTATTACCTTTGGAATGCTCATTTTAGTCGAGTGCGAAATATAAAATTGAAATTTTTAGGGTAATTTATATTTAAATCGAGTTAAATTTATAAAAATAGGAGAAAAAACTAATAATCTTATCAAATAATTTTAAGTTTAACCTTTAATAAAGTCCTATAATGAAATTTAATTTAACTTGCTATGCTTGCCCTTGCTGGAGGAATTAAAAAATAAAATAAAGATTAATTTAAGTGTTTAAATTTAAATATAGAAATATTAATAGATAGGTATATTTTTTATAATTATAAATTAATAATTTTAGATAATTGCACTTTAAAATAAAAATGGACACTCCTAAATAAAAAGATTAAGTATTAATCAAATATCTTATCACAAAATTAATTTATAAATTATGATAATAAAGGGTATATGTAGCCTGGACAACCCAACTTCCGTTTCTCCTGGAATATCACCATCCATGGCTACCCGCTGCTACCTTGGCTACCGCCACTGCTAGAACCATAGGTATCTCACTATCTGGAACCCAATTTATAATATAATAAAGCATCAGATAAATTAAGGATGGGATTAAATAGATTTATATCCTCATCTATCATTAAAAAATATTAAAAATCAACTTTTTTATACAAAATTAGCGATAAAAACATAAAATTATTTGACATTTAAGAGCTAATTTTTTAAAAATAAAATGTCGATTTTAAGCATTTTTGTTATGGTAAATTAAAGTTGCTAATCTGTCCTAAGCCTAGTTTAAATTTTGTAATTTATTGTGCTTTTTCATGTTTTAAATGGGATTATAGATCATTGAAAAGCTAAAGTTCTAATAGGAGGATAGGTATGGTAGCAGGCGGGTAGCAATGGTGGTAAATATTGAGAAATCTTGGGGCGAGTAGCCAAGGTTTCATCTACTCTATGATAAGTATTGAAATTTATTTAGGAATTTATCAATCCTATAATTCAATAACTGATTATGATGCCGACCTCAATAAAATAATTTTAAATAATTATTTGTAAAAATTATCCTATAAATAGAATTTAAATTTATGTTGAGTGATGACTATTTAAAAAGATTGCTTTATAAATTTAATGAATTGAAATTAAAATTATTCTTTCTTGTATAAACTAAAGATAATTTAGTAACTGAAATCATTATATGATTTGCATCTTCAAGGCTATTACATCAATTTTCTTTTTATTTATCAACTTTATGCTGACTTCATACTTAATTACGGTTCTCTAAAATTTAAACTAATATAAATTGGCAATAATTTTAGTTTTAATATTTAGGGAGGCCCCTTCCTAGTCATCCACTTTTTTCATGAAAAAATGAAAAATTTCTATCTAAAATCAGATTCCTTAATCCATATTTAAATCCGAAGCGTCTAACCTCCTCATATTCTTCAATTTATATGAAAGATCATAATGTTTGCATGTAGAGGACATAAAAATTAATCTTTAAAGCTACCTTATAGACATAATAAATAGGATTTCTTAATTTATCCTGTTTAAATATATAATTATTGAATGAATTATAAATTGATCAAGATACTAATTTTTAAAGTCACTAGGCTTTAATGTGTTCTCCAAAGAAAGAGAATTTTAAAGCTCTTATAAATAAGTTTAGCGATCTATGAATTAATTATTACATTAGAAACCTTAAACTTATTAAGGAATTTAATTTTCTTAAATTAGATTACAAATTCTTTTTAATTAATTTTTTTAAAAAATAAATTATCTTTATAGGTTCTTCAAAATTGTCTTAATTAAATATTATGAGCAGATTAAACCCAATGGATTTGAATTTGGGTTAAAGAATTGTAGACTTTGACTAATTTTTAGCTTGATCATGATTTTTTCATTTTTCACTAAAAAAGTGGCTGACGAGGAAAGCCCCCCTCAATTTTTCTAAAAGTTTTAATTATCAAAATAAAATTTTTTAATGATTCAGGATATCAAAAATGGCTACTGTCTATTCAAAGAAGAAATAAGAAATTAGAAATAAATGCAAAATTATTATTACATTAAAGATCTTAATAAAATAAAAGAAATTACTCTTTTGGAGAATTAATTTAATTATATAAAGTAAAAGATACTGTGCGATTACTATTCATTTGTTCATTGATTCTATTTTACTTGATAGATAAATATATATAATTAGAGAATTTAATTCCATCATCATAATTATTATTTAATAATATAATTAAAGAGTTGACATGGATTTAATCAATAACTATGGTATTTTTTACACATTTTTTACATTAAGATAATTTTTTTAAATTTATAACTTCTTATTTTTATGATAAATGAAATTTCTTGCTAATATTTATATATGATGTATAATGATATATTTTAAGCTTTTATGCAAGGTTTAGATGTAAATCTTCATTAAATTATAATTATATACTTATTGATAGAAATATATTTTGTTTCTTTTGTAATAAAACCTCCAGCTGTTATATGACAAAATAATAGTTAATTTATGTTCCCGAAAAAATCAGTGATAAAAATGTCAACAAGAATAATTAACTTAATTCAGCATGTGAAATTTTTCCATTCAAGAATGTCAGACTATTTCAATAAATATTTCTTAAATTATAATAATAAGCTTTTTAGCCTTAATTGAATAAGTAGTGCTAAATAAGATTAAAAAATGACATGATCAAATAAATATATTATCAAATAAAAATGAATAACTATATATAATTTTTAAAACCTTTCAAAAAAAATAAATCATTAAAGGAGCATAAATTATTAAGCTGATAATTAGTAATTTTATTAAAGTGATAAAGATATTCTGAAATTTAAATTATCTAACTCAACAAAATCTTTGCTCAGCTAAGCAGACACGTAATCTTATTTAATTATGAAGCTTTATTAAGATAAGATAAATTAAATTGAATGTAACTAGGAGAGGTCGCTATTCCAATTGATCTTCAAATTCCAGCTTCTTATAGCGGCTTCGATTTTGCAAGAGACCTTATCACAGTACACGGAGAAATCGGCTTAGAGAAATTTTATTTTTTAATTAGATTCATAAAATAATCTGGAAATATAATTCGATAAAAATGTTTTTTGCTTTTTCTTATAGAGGGATCTACAATTACTCATGCTTCGGTCGCCAGAGCCTTCGAGAGATATGTTCCCGTCTCCTCACCAAGTGACTACCAAGAAGAGTTTAAATTTATTTAAGTCATTACAAAATCTGCAATTATATCTTCTGAAATTAAAATAATTTATAATTTAGTACACTCGCGTAAAAAATTAGACGCTGAAGAAAAAAATAAAAAACAAATTTATAAAATTTAGTCACTTTTTTCAAACGCGAGTTTCTGCTTCATTATTTTTAAATTTAATTCTTGGCTCAACGCTGTTTCATTATTTGTCATATTTTCTAATATACTTAATTGGCTCTCTCATATTGCAATTTATTTTAAAAATTAGAAATATTTTTTAAGGATAATAGCGCAATTAATTTTATTTTCAGTTTTTAATTTTGTGTAAAAGGTTTTCACAGTAAAACCATTTTCTTATCAAGAATTGAAAGAATAATACTCATAATTTTGAAATAGATTTTAATTTGTGTCATAGATTAAAGTAGTTGAAAGAATAATTATGGATAATAAATTATTTGAGTTACACATGATTGCAAACTACCTTGTTTAATATTTTTTTAAAAAAAATATTGTCTAATTTAAAAAACATACGAAAATAGCTTCTCTATTGAAGAGTTAATTAATTTTATAGTTAAAGTTTAAGATATTAGAAGTTCCTAATTGTTTTTAAGTAAAGATTTTTAATAATAAAGAGTTATGTAGTATAATCGTGTTTTACTTGAGGAAATATTTCCTTAGCTTGATAAAAAATATAATTATTTTTATTCACGAAGTATTTAATCAAAAATTTAAAAGAACTATTCAATACATTCAAAGTGCGAAGTATTTTTTTAACTTAATAATAATATACTTTAAATATTAATAACTCAATTTCTATTATAAGCTAAATATGAATGGAAAAGTGAATAAGAAAAAGAAATACAAATGCATTGAATAAAATAAGTGGCAGTTATTTAAATAAATATCTTTCAACTTTCACTTTCAAAATTATAAAGATTTTGACTAATTTATGAAAGATTCTTTCACTTTCAGAATCAAAAAATAACCGAAAGATGATTTTGATAAATAGCAATAATAAGCAATTAGCCTGTAGAGATATAATAACAAAAAATGAAACCATGCCTAAAGTGCTCCCTATACCTCTGTCGAATATATACAGATACCTCAAGTCTTCGCGAACAAGATTTCCATAAAACAGAACAGAAGATAAATAAACTTTCATCAATGGATAAAAAAGCTAGTCAGGCAACAGAGAGGTACATTTTCTTTATCAGATCCTCTTCGAGGCAAGATCCCAATGTGATATACAATACTATGGAGGATAATCTTCCAGAGGTTCTGCATACATTCAGTCATAGCTTAGTGTTCCAGATCGAAGAATAGGATGATTTTTTTCTTTCCAGTGCATCTGAGGGAAGACAAGGTCGGGGTTTCGAAAAACTACTTCAAGCAGAGTAATTGCAGAGAATTTCAATTTTTTTAGGAGGGTGCAATTAGAATGCACGAATCTGAGCAAGGTAGATCAGAGGAAGCTATTACAAAGATCATCTCCATTCAAGCTAGTACAGAGGGCCAAGGAAAATCTTGAAATCTTACAGCAGAGATATATCCCTTAGAGGCATAATTCATCTGATAAGAGCGAAGTCCGAATCTGGAAGGATCAAAGGAAGTCTTCATGGAGTTTGTTTAGTTCATCTGGGTGAACTTGAAGTATCTACAGCCTGTCCATAGATATGTAGGCTATCAGGTAGTGATGAAATCCAACGTCCTCCATCTCAGATATCTACAAGGAATTGACTATGAGGCTTCTAGACAAGGTTAAAGGTGATTGAGTTTTAAAGGCAGCATGCCCACTGAAAAACAGGAAGTTTGCAATCACAGCTTTCAAGATGGCAGACTACTTCAAGAGGAGACTAGATAAGGAAAGAGTAGATCAGGAGATGGAATAGTGTGAGCAAGGGAAAAAGAAAGTGTATTCCGAAGAGACAGAGAGCGATTCAGAGAAAGAGATTGTAGAGGATAAGGACTTTGCGACATTTTAGAACGAGAATTAATGAGTCCATTTAGTTATTACTTCTGACCTTTTTATTCTTTAAGCGGAATTAAGCTTTTAATATATCTCTACAGGCTAATTGCTTATTTATTTCTATTTCTCAAAGTCCTCTTTCTGTTTTTTGTTTATTTAAAAGATTAAAGTGAAAGAGTCTTTCATAAATTAGTCAAAAATCTTTTTAATTTTAAAAGTGAAAGTTGAAAGATATTTATGTAAATAACTACCATGATTTGATTTAATGCACTTGTATTTCTTTTTCTAATTCACTTTTCCATTCATATTTATCTTATAATTGCAAATTTAATAGATTTTATTTTATAATTTAAATAAGGGACACTTTTTATGCTGTCATTAACATAGTATTTAGATATCCTGAGCTTAATATATATTTTTAAGTCAGAGCTAAGAATTTTTATTAGCCCTTAATTTACTATAAATTTTAGTATTAAAATGAAGGGGTCATTAACCTATATATTTCCAATATTTTTTTTAACATAATAAAATATAGATGGTATGAATTTTAAAAATTCTAGTGTGCTAAGTAAATTTTGCAACTAAAGAAAACTTTATATTTTAGCTCTAAGAATTTTTTCTTCAGTATAAGCTTAAGCTTGCAACTTAATATAATAAGGCAGAGCAAATGGTATAATTCAAAGTATTGATATCATAAATAAAAATAAAAGTTTTAAAAAATATATCATCATCAACCTACGATAAGAATTTTATTTGCTTAGCGAGTTCTTGATTGATTTAAAGTACTCAATTACGGACATTCTTTGATAATAAAGCTATATACACCTTATAATCGATATAATTTGTTACCATTGTCTTGGAAGTAGAAGATTCTCTCCCAAATGTCTCAATTATTTTAAATCTTGTCGGATAATAAGCAAAATTTATGATGTATTCCTCTCTTTAATGGTTTAATCATTTAATTCTATGTGGCGATAATAAAATATTAGCTATCCCTTAATTTTGATTTTTAACCTGGAATTTTTTTAAAGATGTAAAAAGTATAAGGAAAATTAACAATTGCTTATTTTATAAATTGTTAAAAAATATTTATTCAATTATTTAGCAAAATTAAAGGGAAGAAATTATGTAAATCAAATTATTATTTAATGATCTCTTAACTACTCATTTTAATTATTTCTATTTCATTTATAAATTTGCAATAGAATAAATATCTAATTCATTAAATTATTAATTAAAAAAGATTTTAACTAAAATTGATTGAAAGCAAAATTAACTCAATATTATAATGACCTTTAAATCAAAATAATGAAAATAAAGTATAAAAATATATTTGTTTTATTTTACATTGTTATTTTAAAGATGTTATAAAACAAATGATGAATCGAATGATATTATTTGAGCAATACCTCTTCATACAACGGAGAGTGGGGAAGTTTTTATTTAAAATAATAATAGAATCTTTTAAAAATTAAATTCTAGATCTAGTGGACTTGCCGCTGAAATTTTTGGCAAATACTTCTATCCATAAACTAATTTTCTTTATAATTAATTTTTATTATTTTATAATGAATAATAAAAATAATTGAAGTTATAGATAAAAAGTTAATTAGGTGATCTATGGGACCCCTTGAATTTTTTATGACCTCCCCTTTTTATCACATTAAAACATATAAAGGCATATTTCACACAAAAAAAAGTAAACAAATAAATTGTAACTTTTAAACCATAAAGTCTATATATACTGGCTTTTTCCTAAGATAAATTTTTGATTAGGTGACTAAAAAGATGGGATATATCAGTATTCAACGTGGCATTCCTGTTTAAGGTTCCATCTAACGATAAAATTATATAAAAAGAAAAAATCTATGAATATAAAAGCTTAGTTAAAACTAAATCTAATATAAAGTATAATATTTATTAATCAAACGTTAAAAATGTCTTTTTAATAAGTTTATTTTTAAATAAGTATAGACATTGAAAGGCAAAAATATTTAAATAAAAACTCTAAAAATATTATTTAATTCCCGCTTCTCTCTGTCTTTATTTTTGCTGAGTTTTCAATAAAAAATAGATCTATATTAATAAATATATAATTTAAATGAAAAATGAAATCAAATTAAATTTAATTAAAAAAATGAAGAGTTGTAAATTGTTGACTGATGAATTATAAAGTTGCCCCTTAACATGGAGCTTTCTATAAGAGCTTTCTATGAAGAGTTTTTGATTTTACAAACTTAGAATTAACAAAGAACTAAAGATAAAAACTTATAAAAGATGTAACCTTTTCCACAGTCTTCCTTCGAAGAAGTTGCAAGGATGAAACCAGCATAGAATTCAATGATTAATTAATAAGTTCAACTATAAAACTAAGACTTCAACTTTTACATATTTTTTATTTTATTTATTAATTAATTATTAGTTTCATTCACTTTCTATTAAATTCTCATTTATTATTAATTCAAGGATGTTGAAGTTGAAATTTGGGATTGATAGTATTACCTGTGAATTAAGTATGAAGGATTTAAGTAACTTTCCTCCTTGTAGTTTCTCGATAGAAGTGCTAGAAAAAAATTTATACAGAGATTCAATAGCTTTCAAGCAAGTTTCATTATGAGCTAATAATCTCTTATTTCTACGGCCAATAATTTAGAACTCTTCATTTCATATTTGAATACAAATCAGATTTTTATTTAGTTTTCGATTATAATTATAATGAAAAATAGTTTAGTTTACAAGGATGCCTCTTACAATTTAAATAATTAGTTCTGTATTTATTTTGAAACATTTTTTAGAAATCTTAGGTGTCAAAAAATTTAACTTAATTTTATTATAGTAGGAATTTTAATTAAAATCGGGTATTGGTTAAAATAATAAATGGAGAGTTGCAACTTCGTGCCAATTGAAATCGCAGATTCATCCCCTGATCTGCAGCTTGTTTGATAGAGAATCAAAAATTAATAGGAGTTTCTTCTTTAATCATCTTCATAACACCTCTCAGCAGTGAGATATGACTCATGCACTCATCTTCATCCTCATCATCATCTTCATAAAAAATTCTGTCGCTTATAATTCTTTACTGAGCCCTCCCACAAAAGTTGCAAGGATAAAAAGTTCTTAAAATTTCATGCTGAATCGAAAAGTTTAATTATTATTGGAGTTACTTCAAATGCCTCTCATTTATTCAATTTTAATTTAATATCTAATTTTATTCACTTTTTTATTAAATTCTCAGCTATATTAATTAAATTATCCTATAATTTTTAATTTGAGCATCTAATGTACTTTTGAAAAAACATAAAAAAAGCTATAGATCTCAAAATTTAAAAAAAATTCAAGGTCTGGATCGTAACATAGTTAGAAATTAAAACTTTTCATCCTTATTTTGACAGTTAAATAATTTTTATTAAAGAACTTTTTAACAATGTGATATGTTTTTACTTAAATTATTCAATATTTTAAAACAAGGTCAGAATTGAAATTGACGGAAGTCTTTACAAGGATATCACCATTCCTGTGAACTATGTTTCTCCTATGGAGCAATATTTAATACCAATATAATTTATAAGCTAGTTATCAGTCCTACTGTCTTTTCTCAATCAATTCTCAATAAGTTTAATTAAAAATATATTTCAATCACTTAAATAAAAAAAATACTCAAATTTAATTATTTTTATAAAATATAAAACCTCTTGGAAGTTATTTTAGGTAGGAAAAAAATGGAAGATCTTGAGTAAATAGGATTTTAAATTAGAGTTATTGTAATTAGTCTGTATATAAAAGTGCCACATAACATCAATGTATTCTGTCAATTTCTGTTAGTGGGCTTATATTATTTTTTCTATTCTTCTAATCTCTCCAATGATATGTTGGGGATTTTTACTTTAAAATTAGCGATCATATCACAGATAAAAAGAGACTTAGAGAAGTTACGAAAGGAATGTGTTAATAGTTTAGCTCTCTGTATTTTACCTATCTTGTATGGAGTGCATCACTAATAATTCTTTAACATTTTAGGATTGGCAAGATGTACATAGGTGATGGTTACTGATATTAAGTTAGTTAGTGATGTTATTAATTTATTGAGGAATTTCACAAATAGTTCAATTTTAATTATTAAAATCTTAATTTTATCAGGTAATCTCTGTTGAATATTAATCTTTAAATTGTTCCTTGCTTAATTGTGTTATTAATTAATGAGAAAAAAAACTTTAGGGATTTTTGCGAATTTGGGACAATTTATGTTTATATAAGTTCCCTACCTTCTTTCTATTTTCATTTGATTAATTTTAGCTTTGGTTTGGCTTTCTTACCTTATTTGTTTTGGTAAATCATATAAATTATATATAAAGAATTTAAATTTCGTATTAATTATAACTGAGAATTTAATAAAGATAATTAAATAAGAATGGAATAAAATATGACTGTTGAAATAAGTCAAATTTGAATAATTATTAAACCATTGGATTAAGAATGAAACTTCACGACATTTTCATCATCGCAATATTTGTGTGGGAACACTCAGCTCAAAGTTATAAGCCACTCAATATAAAATAAAATTGCGATGGAAAGCTATTGAAAGGATTTCGAGAAAGCTGTAGATTTAAAGGTGTATAAGAGATCTCAACTACCACCATGTGATAACTATTCATTTATTATTTAAATCATTCTAAGATATTAATTAAATCTCAACTTTATTGAGATTTGAAGCCAGTTTGACTGCTGGACACGCCATTTAAAAAAATAAATAATAATTAAAGTCACTTTTAACATTGATGTTCACGAACTAGAAAATATATTATTAATTAAAATATTTGTTCTAGTGACCCCACACACTGTTTAAATTAGTAGTAAATATTTATTAATTTTATGGATATCAAATTATTTATATATTTCAAAATAAAATAGAATTATTACCTCAATTAATAGCAAGGACTGGTATGAAATACTTTGTTATATTGCTCCAATTAGGAGAGATTCCTATATATAAAATTTCAGAGTTTATAATATAATGAAAATGGCGAAGGACGAGAGCCCTACCTATATGACTTTCTATAATTTTGGGGAATGAGAACTCAGCTACTTAGATAGTCATTTTTGTGACTTCATTCATATTTTATAAAATATAACTTCACTTTAAATCAAATCTAATTTGGGTTTGACTAATAGAAATCTAAATGAAAATTTATGCGAGTAGCAGGAAAAAAGAAAAGTAAATATATTTTTTTCTTTCTAAAGGCCTCATCTCATGATCTAAAATTTAGGAATTGTTTAGAACTAAATGGAGCATATTTATAACAGCTTCATAATGAATATAAGTTGTTTCAATAAATTATTTACTATAATTTAATAAAATATATTTTATTTTCCATTGTCTATAATTTAATTAAAATAATGATTTGTTGAAGCATTAAATGAGGGGATGCAAGCTACATCATGGGAGCAAATTCAATGATTTACACTGTCATTAGCAATTTTGTTGAAAGCCAAACAAGATTAAGGCAAGTTTTATATAGATACTCAATAAATCTTCTTAACTGCTAAATATATCTTGCATACTCATCACTTCTCTTTTGTATTAATTTTTACTTCTTTCCTTTAGTTATTGTTCACACAAAACAGTTTTAAGGATAAGAAATTTATAAGAATTTGAAGCTATCTCTGACCATTATATATCTTTTTATATCTTAAATATTTAATCACCCTTACTAAATTTTTTATATATATTTTATTAGAAATTCATAGCTATTTATAAGGAAATTTTTTAGAAATATAAAAATAAAAATCTTTTAAGAATTAATTTTTAAAATTAATAATTTAATACTGCAGGAGCTACTAGTGAAGATATTCTTCTCGGTGAAATAAATAAAATATTTAACCTAGGTGTGGCCTTCTTAAAAAAGTTTATATTACTCTAAATTTATATATTAATGTGCTATAATAATATTGAGTTCCTTAATAATTAAAAGAAAATTGAAAATATTTGGGGGGGCCTTTCCTCGACAGTAAATTTTATAATGAAAAAAGTAAGAAAAAATATGTTTTTTGTAATTTTTGCTCCTAAATCTAATTTTCAGTTATAGAGGCTATTCGAACATCTAAGGCTCAATTTTAATCCTAATTCGTCAGTTAGAGTAGCTGCACTAAATAAAATCTATTTTTTAGCATTTTTTTTTGTAAATAGTAAAGTAAAGTAAGTAAAGTAAAGTAAAAGTAAAATTTTAGGAATATAATTAATAATCAATTTCTTAAAACAGCACTTATTGTACTGAATTAGAAAATCAGTTATTATCCTATGTAAGTATTGTAAAATAAATTTAAAGCGCTATTTTTGAAATAGTTCAACATTTTTTTTAAGCAAAAATTAATTCATGATAAAGGGGTTAATGCTACAATTTTCCAGCTCTATTCTTTCGGCTTATAGCTGAAGCATGTTATGTATAAAAAATGTTGAACTATTTCAAAAAGCGCTTTAAATTATTTTACAATAGGGAAAAATAGCTAAAAAAATAGATTTTATTTAGGTGCAGCTGACCTCTAACTGACTGAAAATTAAAATTAATAATTTAATATGCAGGACTCTACTGAAGAATTATTCTGGGAAAAAATAATATCTAAACTATTTTTTTTTATTTATTTTCATTATAATATATAATTTTATCTGTAGGAAAGCCCCAAATATTATTTATTAAATAAATTATTCATTAAAAAATTTAAGTTGATAAAAAGTTTTCAAAAAATAAAATTATCGAGACATTTTAAAAGCACTTCCTGATTATTTGAGGTCTCAATCAACCCTTTAAATTGTTGGAGTCTATATTTCTATGGATGAGAGAATATCATTATACTCTAATCAGACACAGAAATATTAAAGATTAATTAAATAAAAATTTGATTGACGATCAAATAAAATTAAAGTTACTTCATAATTAGAGGAGCATAAAAGAGAGAGATTAAAATGGTTGATTTAAATTATTAAATATTTAATTTGACCTTTACTAACATCAGAGATATTGACGACTATCAACCTTAATTGTAATAAATTTAAAGTTGCAGATATTTTAATAGATATAGCGAATTTTATTATAAAAGAAACTGAATTTATTTGTGGGATTATAGCCATCATGGCCCGTCTACACTCATGACCTATCCCTCTCAGTTACTTCTCTTCAACCTATTGCCAACCTTGGCCAAGCTGCCTACCTAGGAGAGACATTTGAGTGGAGTAAAAATATAAAGAGCGTTACCGTCGCTAACCAGAATTATTTTCTTTTTTTACAAAAATGTAAAATTATTTAAATTAATAAAATAATGATTGTTTTATATAATTGTTAGATTACTTAGGTCGATTTATCTCTAAAGATTTGTATTTTTTATAATTTAATAGAATCTAATATTTTTCTGAAAAATGTTAAAAAAATATCTCTTATATATTTAGCATAATTAATAGTATTTCTGAGAAAAAAATAAATTAATTTTACAAAAAAATGTGATATATGTGATTATTAAATGAAATCATAAATACTTTAAATTTTTGAATTTAAGTTTGCAAAAATAATTTGAGCGATATTTTGATAAATAATATTAAAAATTATGTGATTTAGTCTTTAAGTTTTTTAGTGGAATTAAATTATTTTTTCATCACTTTATTTTTTATAAGTAAAGCAAGTTAAGAATATAAGTCGCTTGATAAATAAAAATATTAGGCCCTGAGTCCCCCACCGCACATACGGTCCCAGAACCGCACTATAGCCCGTACCACACACACTTTAAAAATTTTGTGGTATTGCATTATCTTGCACCGCCATGTTTCAAATAAGCTTCAAAGCTTTAGCAACTTTAAATATTCTTATCCAAGAATTAATAATAAGCAAAAGAAATTAAGATAGATAGTTTATATCTTAGACTTGTGACGAGATTAATTACGCATTCAATTGATGATATCTTCAAAGTAGTTTTAATGATAGAAAACTTATAAAAAGAATAAGTATTTGTAAATAATATTCTATATAAAATACATTAATTGTTCATCCATATTTTGATAATGAGTTAGAAGCTGAAACTTTAATATTAGAAATCATCAAACAAAGTCAATTATGAAATTTTACTCATTTTAAAATTCCTAAACTATTGTAAAAATCTGGAAGTAAATATCATATTCAAACAATTTTAGAGTCAATATAAAATTATTGATTTTTAATGAATCCCAACAGACCCACTGGAGGACTTGTTGTAACTGTCAGCCCTCCTGCTTGCATATATATTATACCAAGAAATCTTTTAATAATAAAATTAAATCTTAAGTTCATAATTTAATTCAGATTTATTCTTAGTTAAAATTATTGAAAGGTATTTTAAAAAAGAGTTAATTCTCCTCCTTAAATTATTTTAATTAAAAAAAGCTAGAGCTTTTTAATAATCTACAATTGCTCTTTTATCAAGGTAATAAAATGAAACACTGTTCTTATATAATATCTTAAATAAATTAAATTTGATTTAAATATCTTGATCAATCCCTCTAAAAAGTTACAATAAAAAATTAAATCTGATTTACTGTAAATTTTCTAAAGTATTAAATTTATAAATCCAAATAAATGGGCTAATTTTTGCTCTTAAATTAAATTCATTCAAGCTATAAAGGATAATAAAATCATTCGATGCCTCAATTTTGGCATTTAGTCAACCCGTAAAAGGCAATTATTCTTAATTTACCATTTTAAGCTATTTTCTTTTCTATAGTAAAATATTTAAACAATTATCATTTGATAATAATACAAGAAATAGCTTAAAATGGTAAATTAAGAATAATTGCCTTTTTATGGTTGATTTGATGCCAAAATTGATGTCCTAAATAATTTTATTATCCTTTATAGCTTGGATGAATTTAAGAGCAAAAATTATCCTATTTATTTGGTACTTTTGAAAATTTACAGTAAACAAAATATGATGATTAGATACCATACTCTATTGAATGGTATAATAATTATTTAAATTGGAGATTTATATAATTTGTGATTTTAAGTAAAATGTTCCTTTATTTTTTTTCTCGATAAAATTTTCAACTATTATTCGAGTAAAAAATCATTACTATAGCAGGAATTTTAATTAAAATCGATGATTGGTTAAATTAATAAATAAATGGATAGTTGCAAAATAATGTCAGTTGAAATCGCAGATTTACCCCCCTGATCTGCAGCTTGTTCGATAGCTCATAAAAAATTAATATAGAGTTCTTCTTTTATCATCTTCATAGGACCTCTCATTATGCGAGAAAACTCCGATGCTCCAAATATCTGCCTTTAAGAAACTTGTGTCGCTTGTCTCTCTGTGCTGCGCGCTCCCAAATAAAAGCTGCAAGGATTAGAATTCTATGCTGAATCTAATGGTTTAATAATTATTCAAATCGGAGCTACCTCAAGTGCTGCTGATTTATTTCATTTTAATTTAATGTCTAATTTAATTCTCTTTTTTATTAAATTTCAGCTATATTAAAGTATAAACTATAATATTTGGCTTTTCAACTATAAACAAATTATTTTGATTTAAGTTTAATTAAGAATGCATTAAAGTCATTAAAATAAATATTTATGTATCTAAGATTCAACAATATAATTGCTTACGTAAAATTAAGAGATGATTAAAAATAAATAATAGGATATTTATCACCATTTTTGATAATATTTGCATTGACTTGGATCCTCTGCAGTTCAATGAGATAATTTTTATTAAAAGAAAAATTAAAAATAATTTAGATTCTCGGTGGCGGAGTTGAAGACGTTAATTAAATTTGGATGAGTTTAAAGTTTAATTATCTTATAATTTGATTGTCCATTCGTGGTCTGACCTTCAAAGCAACCACCAGTATGTTGTCTACCTTCGTAACATCCCCGCAGGAGAAATGCAACTATTATTTTAATGATGACCTTCAACTACTATGGTACTCCTAAAAATATTTATTATTTTTATTACTCAGTCTTACATTTATATTTTTTCATCGGCTCATGCACAAAATAAAAATAAAAAAATAAGATTTTTTTAAAATCACTATTTGGTAATAAAAAAATTGAATTTAAAATGAATTTGTAAATAAATATTAAATAAAATTATGCGAGACAAGAAAGCACGAGGTTGAGTTTTAAAATATTTTTAATAATATTTTGTAGGATTAAATTAAAGATAAGAGATTTATTTAGTTAATACAAAATTTTTTATGAAGTATATTAATATAGTTCATAATTGGTGGAGCTGAAATTAGAGGTGTAATAAAGGTTTCTTGTAAATAATTTTACATTCAGTTATATATACCCTATTAAATTCAAGTCTTCGCTATGCCCGACTTAATATAATTAATCTGTGAAAATATTAAAATAGATAAATGTAGTATTGTTATTTTAGACAGTGACTATAACAACGGAGTGTGAGCAAGACTATCGGAGACTTATGATGCAAATTCATAGTCTACATAGCAGTTGCCATGAGCACTGTATAAACTTGTTGCAGCTATATAATTCCCACGCTGCTTTAAGATTCATGATTTTAATATTATGCTCTTAATTTTCAGTCTAAAAATCAAACTAGCTAGACAGATATTTTAATTGCTAAATTTAACACAAATAATTATCTCCTCTCAATTATTTGCTGTAATTATCTCTTAAATTTGGTGAGGGCATAATATATTAGGGATGTTGAGTTTTAATGTTAATTGTAATGGTGTAAGAATGAGAACTCTTTGTGGTCTGGAGAGACATTAGTCATAATTACTTCACACTAATAAGGCAGTGTTAGTAAGGAATTCCTCAGGAACAGCAGTTGATTAAATTATACAAATCTATGAATGACTAGAATATCATTTGAAATATCTAGCTCAGTCTCCCTCACTTCTTTCTTATAGATTTTGCTTGAATAGAAAGGCCTCTGCCTTCATTAGTTTGGTACTAATGCTGGGCAGCTTCAAAAGGCAAATCAACTAATGCAAACACGATAAATGCACTTGCAGCAACATCATTACACCTTATAAAGTTTGAAGACAAGAAAGGTTTCTCAGCTGCAAAGTCTGTTGAGAGAAGGTAAGTACCATAGTCAACAAAGAAAGAGTTAGCATTGAATCTCTAACTCTAAGAGCTGTAAGTCTTTTGCTTATAGTAGTTCGTTTCTACATACTCAGAAGTCTATTGAATCTCCTCAAAGTTTATATTCTAATTTTAATTCACTATTTTTAAATTAATTTATTTTGTGCCTTTAGATTTTGAGAAGATTGTTTTATAATAAAAGAATTTTCTAATGCTAGAATATTATTAAAGATTGATGATATCTCTTATTGATCTAATTAATTTTTAAAAAAATTATATTTAAATTAATTTGGTTGAATGAGCTATTTAAAATAGGATTTATACATTTGAAGTTGATTCTTGCATTTCTCTTTTGATTAAAGATTAGAAAGAGTAATTCTATAATATTAATACATAATGGCGATATCCATAGAGTAAATATCATATTATTGAATTATTAGAGAAATTTAATTCATAGATTAGTTAATCTAAATTAAAAAAATTAGAGCCATTTTGTAGCAATAGCAAAAAAAATATTGGAAAAAGGTAGATGTGGAATACAATTTTTTAGTTTGCAGCATAAATTCTGTACACTAAATGCTGTCAAATTTTTTTATACTGAATTTTACTTCATCTCAAAATAAAAGTGTAGAATTTTTAATGAAGTTAAGGGAAAAATTAAATATTTTCTATTTAAGGGTTTATTTCCTAAAAGGTTCTTTATCTTAGTTCCTTAATTAGCTCATAAGTATTGCTTTTCTCACAAAAATAGACCGTACTCTATTAAGCTTACATCAAATCCTTAGGTTAAACTATAAATATATTCAGTTAAATTAACTAACTAATTTAATTATTGCTTTATTTATAAAACTATTACAAATCTCTAATTGTATTTCACTCATAATATAAAATTAGAGCTTCCTGATGAGTATCCATGTTTGGTGCTCGCTCTAGTTACTTACTGCGCTCTTTCATAAATTGTGGCTATGGGACTAGTCGTTCCCGCACGTAAGCGCACTTTCACAAAAGAAGTGATGACAAAATTCTCAGAAGAACACCATAAGGCATTTCCAGGAGAGCATACACCTAAGTTGGGATTCCCAGATGCTGGCTCAGGAAGATTTTCTCTATCTTTGAGTTACAAGGACTGGTACAACTTCAATAATGTAATGAGAGTCCATCTTAATATCGTAGAATAACTCCCTCTCTTTGTTATCATGCTACTAGCAAATGGCTTGGTAATTCCAACTATAGCAACTTGGGTATCTTGGATTGCAGTTTTCGGAAGGGTTGTTTATATAATAGGATATGTTTCCAAAGGACCAGATCAAAGAATTATTGGAGCTCTCGGAGGATTAATCCCTCTCTATCTCTCTAGCTTTTATGGACTCTACAAGCTAATCAGTCAAATGTCATTTGCATGAATACAAACATCTTAATGAATATCTTATTATCTCAATTTAACTGTATCATAATAAAAAAGCATAATTTAAAGAGATTGATCATGAAATAAAAACTTAAAGGTAAAGTTGTTGGAATCATCTTTTCTTGTAGTTGGCTTTGTGCCAATTAGTGTTTTTGATAATTCTTTCCTGCTTCATCATCTGACTTTGAGACTCAGCTCCATAAATGTCACTATCTTTGCTTGCAGGAGCATCAAACTTTGGAGGATTGCACTCTCTGATTATAGAACCTAGCTTATCACTTAGAACTAAAATGGCGAATTTCTTGACTTGACTTAATTTAGAGCCGCTAGTTTGGGAGTATTCGAACTTGCCTCTAATGTCAGTGTAGCCATCTCTGAAGAAATGAGCAGTTCCAGAGTTGTCATCCTTCTTCTGGTAGAAAACCTTGACGTATACTTTAGGGAGTGGATGCCCATTATTATCTGTAACCTTCAACTCTCCATATGATTCTGTGATTTGCACCTTTATTTAGGTGGAGTAGTAAGTCTTGAAGATCTAAATACCTTCACCATTAAATTCAACGACCATATTTTGGTTCTTAAGGTGCTCAGGAACTTCTATTTACAGTTTTTGAGGTTACTGAAGGAATGAAACGGTATCAATTGAAGTATTCAGATCGGCATTTCCTAAATCTTTTTCAATAACGTGACAAGGCTTCACATATGAGAATTCTTCAGTATTATCTTTCAAGAATGGAGTTCTAGAGAATAGGATTTCCGCATCAATAATGTAGAATTTGATAAATTTTAAATTAACTTAAACCATGACTAATCAAAGCTAATTAATTTGATAGCCAGTTTCTTGATGTTGGCAACTTCAATAGATATGGATTGCTTTTCTCCAGAAACTTCAGGATCAAGTCTAGGCTCTTTTGCAATCGATTGCTTCATCTTCTGTCTCTTTTGCTCTTCACTTAGATTATCTTCGTCAATCTCTTATACCTCCTCAATTTCACCATCATATTCATTGAGTTGATCTAAAATTTCTAAGAAAGCCATTCGCCATTGAGCAACATGATAATCCTCATATTTTCTAACTAGAGTTCTGGCAATCTTAAAACTATCTTCTTAGCCTGTAAAGAAATCAAAGTAGGCTGCAAAATAGTCATACTATAGCTTTAGACTCTTATCTTGTTCTTCATCTTCTAAGGGTTTGATGGAAGCAAATAGCTGCACTGCTTCTTACACTCTATCTTAGAGTTACAAATAGTAAACCAATTGCAATTTGTCTTTGGTGGAGAAGTCTTTCAATTCTACCAATCGCTTAAGGAGTCTATCGTAGGATTTTCTTACATTTCTGTTTAGAGTCCATGCTTGAATATCTCCAACTTCTCAAACAATTATAAACTAACTTAATGAGCTCTTGAGTTAATGATTGGATAATAATCCATGTGCTTAATATCTTTATCTAGTTCATCATATGTTAGTAGTTTGTGACTAGAATGTCTTTCCTAATATCTTTTTTATTTAGAGACTTTCTGTCATCTCTAAGTATTCTACAAATGACTCCTCATCAAGGTGGTAGTACGAGTAGGCCCATATTTATTCGTAATAGAGGAATCTGTGTCTCAAAACATCAACAACCTTCAGGTAAAACTCTTCCTCTTAGAGCATCCAAGCAAAAGATTTATGTTAAAGCCACCTTCGAGTTTTGTCAAGTTCTTGGTTCTCAAGAATTCCAAAATGTCAGAATAACTTCCGCTCTATATCACATCTCTGAAGCTTTCCTTTAATATTTTTATCTATATTGCATTTTGAAAATAATAATCCTTCTTGTTAAGTGAAAGTTTATGGACAACCTTCAGTTAATTAACTTAAGTGGCTCTGGCGACAACTTTATCCTAGATTGCAATATTAGAAGGGAAATGTGTGAATGCCTAGCCCTCTTCAGGGAAATAGAAATAGAACAGAAGTTTAGTTGTAGAGTAGGGGGAGAGTGATTGAGGAACTGACTTCATGTATTTAGACTACTCTAATGGCAAAGATCCTTAAGGTATCTAATAAAGAACTGAGAACTCTTTCAACATTGCAATCCAATTACAATTAAAGCTTCAAAATGCAGCTGATTAGATACTAGTTTACTAGTTATACTGAACGTATCTATGAAGAAATATTTGATAAAGAGAATAATTTGCACTTTCTTTCTTGAACAAAATGATATTACCAGCTGCTTGAAAAAATATGAAAATTATTTAAGATTTCTCTTTTGATTTTAATATGCATTTTTTATAGAACTAGAATTATAACAGTCATCATCTTCAAACATGTCACCATAGTGAGCCATTTGCTACTGAGGTTAATGAAGATTACGAGAAGCAGAAAATGCCTACGGAGAAAGTTATAATATATTAAATTGAATTTTAATAGAGAAGCTCTTCTTCTCATCTAAGGAAATGCAATCCTCTGTTGCATCAAACCAGGTGGCATTTGTTATAAGTTAGCCAGGTTTGCAAACAAGTTATTTTGAGCATTCATACCGCCCCCACCAAAATTATTATTTATAAAACCAGCGCCTCCAAAAATTTTGCCCCAGGCATAGGATGAGCAAGGGGGAGGAGGCATTGCATTAAATCCAAAATTGGCATTCATTGCAAAATTAACAATATTGGGCTAAGCATTAAAACCACCACAGCAAATGGATCTTAATTTAAATTTTTATGTCAAAAAATATTAATTCGCTGATCCATTATCAAACTAAGCCCATTCGTTCAATTTCAAAGATATAGATTTAAATATAGAATTAGAGATTATGTTGCATCTTCTGGTTTCTACATGTTCATGTTGAGCACTGTGTCAAATATCCTATTGATTTGGTTTCTATCAATTAAAAATACTTGTTATAGTTGAAAGAATCGGTGATCTGATTCTATTCTGCTTCAATTTTAAGAAAAGAGAGAATTCTCTCACCATCTTCTCTTCTGTTATTGCTGATCAGTACCTGTATCAGCAAACATTTTTCAAGAGGATTGAGAGATTTAACTTTTTTCAAACTGAATCTTTTCATGCATTCTTCGTGATTGCCTAGAAGATAGAAATCCATGAATGTCTTTTCCATTTTATGAGAGAGGAATGGCTTCACAAATTAAATAATTTATAATTCGTTGAAGTATTCTTTGTCCTTACAGTAAATGAACAAATTCAACTCGTGACAGTAATTCTTTGAAAAGATCTTATGCTTCTCAATAAACAAATTAATTTCTCTTCTGTTTTTAATAGAGGGTCCAAGCCAATATTTTTTTTAAATTAATATTAAAATGAATTTATAATTCATTCATTAAAGTTAATCCTTACGAATAAATTTAAAAAAAAATTTCTAAAAAAATTTTTGAAAGGGGAAAAAATTTTAACTAGACTAATTTTTTTTGTTTTGTTTTTAAAAAAATATTTGATTTAGCCACTTGCAAAAATCAAAGTTTCTGTTTTATAGTCTGAAGGACTTTTTTTAAATTAAACCATCAAGTACTCCTCTGACTTTCTTTAAATCATCAATTAACTGTATTTCCGTTGAAGTTATATCTTCAATCTAGATACTTTCATTCTTGAGGATGCACTAGGATATTCTGCTTTCAGTGAACCCTTTCTCCACATCTAATATCTTTGTAAGACTAAGGTCTCTTTTCTCAATTTTATTGCTCTTTATGTCTACTTTCTTCTCAGCTAAATTTAACAATTTTAATCATTTTAAAAATAACCATCTCAAATTTAATGATTGTTTAAAAAAGAAAACCTTGATTAAATAAAATCATTTAAATAAGGATCTTTTATCCATGAATTCAAAAAATAAATGTGTAAAAAAATTTTTAAAGCGAAATGGACTTTTAGAAAAATTCTATTAAATTAAAAAAGGAAAGTGATATGGGAAGAAATTAGGTATTAAAAGTGAGAGACATCTTGTTAAGTTTAAAATTATAAATACCAATAGCTTAAACTTAATTTATAAGCCCTTTTAAAAATTTTTTATTAAGGCCAAGGAAAAAAATTAAATTTTTTTAAAATATTTTTAAATTAAAAAAAAATTTTATTTTTAATTTTTACTCTATATCTAATTTTGAGTTCATATTTTTAGGATTGAACTTCAATTTAAATTAAAGTTTACTGATTACTTGTCAATAGCTGTGATAGTTAATTAAGAGTAATATGCCAAATTCGCTTTGAATTTGATTTCTCCATTTTCATTTGGCATGAGATTAAATTTCTGATATGGACTTTGCTTGAGGAAATGCAAAAGTTCTGGAATCGTCAAATGATTCTAAGCACTGCTAATCAAAATATATGTAAAAGTCTGTTGGTTCTCCGAAGGAGGATCCTGATGATAGATCATATGCTGATCACTAATTTAAAATCTTTTACTTTTCTTGGTCGATAACAGTTCCTCCTACCAGAGTTCAAACCCTTATAAAATTATAAATATTGATTTGTATTCTTTTAAATATGCTAATGATTTCTGAAAGAGACATTAAAGAAAAGTCTTAAAATGTATATAAATATACTGAAGATGTAATGTAGGAGGGTAATGCCATGGCTTGTTATTGTTGAAAATTGAATTTAAATGCTGACTCGCTATTAAATAAATGGGAATTTGTATCTTGGTGACTGTTAAAATTTTGTGATTAAGCCCTCGATCTGTAGGTTATTAGAAAGTACTATTAAAGCATGATTTAAATATCTTCCAATTTCATTAAGACTTGGGTGGATTAATATTTCTTGAGTGAGCGCTTCTCACAAAACTTTTAAGGGTTTTAAGTTCTTAGAAATATCTTCTGTATGAAAGGACAAATAATTATTTAAATTGATTATACTTCAACTGTCAATCCTTAATTCCATTTTAATTTAGTTTGTAATTTAATTTTATTTACCTTTTAATTCTTAAGAATATTAATACTGTTACTATTAGATAGGCTGAATACTGTTTAGCATCATCGATGCCATAGGTTAAACTCTATTAAGCGAAGTGTATGACATGGGAGCAATATTTTAAGAAAAGTGCTATATCTCTTGCACTCTCTCCTAAAATATTTATAAATTGGGTTAGTAAACTAAATTTTCTTATTTCTTTACTAGAAGGATGGTCCTTGTTTAAGGTTTTCTTGGCTATTTAATTATTCACTACCAGAGTTCTTTTGAGTAAAAGGCGAGGTCGCTCGAGGGTATTCCCTTAATATCTCTCTGCATATTTTCTGTCAAATACGTATCGGAATTCGTCAGAAAGCTCTCTGTTGCTCATGAAGATATTTTTCCACATTGCGAATGGGAATATTGGGCTTTTGGAAATTTTTCTTAAAAAATTTTTTAAAATTAAAAATGAACTTTAAAAAATTTTAAATTTCAAAATAAATAATAAATTTAAGGTTTTGAAAATAATTGCTTTACTTTAAAAAATTACTAAATTTTTGGATTTTGCAAAAACCATTTTTTCCCCTTTTTCCAAAAGCTTTGGGGTCAAAATTTTGTTTTGGGCTTTCTATTTTCAAAGAGACAAGTCTTCTTAAGAATAAATTAATCCCCCTGCCAATAGGAACCCTTGTGAACTGTCAGTGTTATCCTTTGATTTATGTCTTTTAGATGTAGTAAATAAGTTCCATCACTCAAACCCTTTATAATCAATTTTCCGTAGTTTTATGTTATTTTAAAATTAAATTTTAGTCTACACCTTCCTGAGGAGGCTCTACTTCTAGTTTTTCATCGAAAAGATCTTCTATAACAAGAGAGTTGGAGATTCTCAGAAGACCTACTTTGCTTCTCTTTTTAACAGGAAATAGAACAGGCAAGTCCAACTAATCTTGTTCATTAATATCCAAAGCAACTGGGTAAGACAAGTGCTGCTTATCACTATTGTGGTCAATCATAAACTTAGAATTCAAATTGAAAGCTTTTAAATTTTTCATTTATAAAAAATAAATTTTGGAAACGAAAATTTAATTAATCCCTTTTAAAATTTTTTCATATTTTAATTTAAAACAAATAAATTTTTAAATTTTGTTTGACTTTTCCATTTTTATCTGTTGTGATGTTTACAGTGATTCCATCGCGTATGGATCCGTTTAGAGATATTTTCTTGAGATGAATGAGTTTGATAGAAAGGTTGACATTCTTTTTGGGTTCTCCATTTTTACCTAGCAAGTAAAGGTAATAATTACCCTCCTCCTTTCTTAAATAAAGCTCACTCATTTTAACACTGGTTTGGCTTTGCGTGATGGTGAAGTTTTTGTAGAAATTAAATGGCAATGAAGATTTTTGGGTGATTGAATAAGCCTCAGTTTTAAGACTCAAAGATATCGTACTTAATTGAGGAGGAACTTAGAAATCTACAATTAGTTCTTAGTTGTCTGTGAACTTAATGTTCTCGAACTTTTTAGTCACTGGAATATTATCAACATAACCAGTTGTGGTGATCTCAACTTTAGTCTTCTTTAACACTGATAGGGAAGTTGGTCTCTTTGATAGTCAAACAATAACATCAAATAAATTAAAATGACAGTGAGGCTTGGCTTAATCATAATACTTGCCCTTTTGCCAATCAACACGCTCTCAAAATTAAGAAAGGCCAGGCAACTGAATTAGTTCTTAATTTAAAAACTTAAATTTATAAATGAATTAGTAGTTTTCACTTTATCTTTGGAAGTCACAAAGCTGAGCGAATTAATTATTAATCAGAATAGCTTTAGAGGTAAGACTACTGGTGCCATATGGAATGAACACTTTTCCAGTTTCTTCTTCTGCAGCAAAATACTAGCCATCAAAGTAGACTCCTGTCTTTGAACTTTTGCAGATTTCTTTATTTTCATCTAAGATATATCCTAAATGGCCAGCAATAGTTGGCTTATGAATGAGAGATAGTTACCCCTTTTTAATAACTGCCCTTGAGCTGAGTCCGTTTCCAATGAACTCTACTATGAACAAGCCTACTTTGTCATTAATTTCAGGGAAGTTAAACTTGTGAGTAAACTTCTTGTTTGGAGCAACTGAGCTAAAGTCAAATTGTTTTTCAATAGATGCAATTAGGCCATCTAGATTGACTCCGGTGTTAAATGGCTGAAGTGTCTTTTTGTAATAGGTCTCTGTATTGAACTCAAATATCTTCACATATAAAGTTTGCACGTTCTTGATAAGTAGCTCAAGAATCACTTCCTCTTAAACCTTGAACTAGTCTTTATTGCTTTCGAGGAATTTGAGTTGGACTTCGCTGGAAACCTCTTGATATTTCTTAACATCAACATTCTGTAGGCTCCTCAAGTCGTCTGAATTGTATATGGCTATCTTCTCTTGTATCATTTAATAATTTAAATCTAAGCTAAGAACTGGGAGTCAAATTCATCACTGAAAGAGTCAAGAGAGCCATTGTTTTATTAGCAGAAGTGCTCAAGATACTAGTTTATTAGAGTATCTTAGATTTCATTCCATTACCCACTGCGGTTTTTGTCTGACTGGACGTTTTGCACGTAGCCTGACCAAACTGTATCTCCGCAAGAATATTTATATCATTAAAAACTAAGTTTAAAATTTATTTAAGACATAATTAAGTGGAGTATTTTATCTTTATCATTATCTATCCATAAGCTAAAATAAAAAAAGAGCCATATAAATTTTTCCTCTTCTTAAGAAATCAGGATCATAGTAGGGAATTTAATTCTGAGGAACAGGTTGCTATTTCACATATTAACAGGAAAATATTAATCATTTCCTATTATAAAATTAAAATGAAGTATGAGGGACTGATTGAGACTTATGAAAGACTAGAGATCAGATCTACTACTTTGCAGCTCTAAGCTTCTAATTATATTTGGCTGCTCAATATGCTATTCAGACGTGAATATTTAAAAATGGTGGTATCTTAAAATAATTTTACACTTTATTTTTGAGAGAGAGAGAGAAGAAGGCAGTAATCAACTCACTGTTTGAAATTTGAGTTAACTAAACAAGAACTCCTCCTTCAAATATATTCGCAAGGATAAAATAAACTATCTCGTACTAATGGTTGAAATTTTAGAAGAGAGAGGTACATAGAAATTGTACAATATAATGAAAATAGCAAATACATATTTGATTTTCGCATTTGTTATCTTCGTAATTCTATTCTTCAATCTCTAAAGTACCTTTCTCTTACAATGTATTTATGAGTAGCTTATATTTTATATACCAACCTACTCTTTAGAATTAAATTCTATAAATATAATTATAAATCTATATTTAATTTTAATTATCTATTGCAATATTTAAATTAATAATTAATAAAACCAATTATATGGAAACTTAAAACTTAAACAAATACAAAATAGACGAAGCAAAATTATGTTGTTTTATTATTAGAGGTATAATTTACATTCTTTCTATCAAACATATTTTTATAGTAAGGAATTTTATGCCAAGATTATGATGTATTACTAAACTATCATAAATTGAGTAAGATACAGCTCTAATAATAAATACTAAATTTTATTCATCAAGTAAAAGAACTTGAAATACGATGACATTATTCATGATTGAGAGAAATTAATTCAAACTAATTTGTGCTATAATAAAAAAAAATAGATCAGACTCTTCATAACAAAGCGACTAGTGGATTAGACTTAAACTACAAAGATAAAAACGGATAAACTTATTTGTGCAAGTATTCTTAATACCTTATCTCTAATGTGTTATTAGTTAAAATCTCCTTTAGATGATTACTTTCAAAATGAAGATGCTCATTTACAATTGATGTATATTATAGTCAAATTCAACTAATATTCTTTTATTACTAATAGCTCAAGATAGAAGTTAATTGCGGAAGTAGAATAACTTAATACAAGTTCTTTTTTATTTCACTGACTCGTTTTATGAGGGGGGGAGTAGTAGTAGTAGTAATACAGCTCTAGTGCCAGAAGACGAGTCAGTGAATTCTTAATTAAAGTCCAATCATTCTTCCAACTCTGATCACATTAAAAATTAATCGCCAGCCACTCCAATGTCTTAAAAATTAATCAACCACTTTTTAATTAAAGGTGGCTGCCACCTCGACTTAGAATAATTAAGATCTCTAATTATCAAAAAACATTCTTAAAACAAACATGGAGTTGACTTTCACTTCCTCCAAGAGTTCCTTGAGCTTTATTCATATATCTTATCACTTGCATTCATTTATCTCTGCTTTCTACAACCTACCTAATTAACGACAATCGTAACCTATAAGTAAAATACCTCAATCTCAATGGGCAAATTTGTAATCTTCTGCTATTATGTAAAATAAATATTTTTTTTACTTTTGTTTGACTCAGACATACCCAAATAATAAGTATTCATGTCAATTATTTTAACTAAATTTCTATCACTTAGTAAGTTTGCATTTTATATTTAAAAAGAATTTTAATTTAGATTTGAATAAGCATTTTATTAATGTTAAAAGATAAGTTTTAGCTAAATTTTATAAATTTTTATAGATTTTAAGAAATAATTTTTAAAGAATATTTGTGTACATTGAAAATTTTTCTTGCAGTCTAAACGAGAGGACTCTTTATATACTTCCTGAAGAGATCCTCATCATATTATCCCAGCTTGATTCCCAGTTAAAGAATATCGATCAGGAAGCCTTGTTAGAGGGAAGTAGGAAGGCCTCTAGATTCCGCAAACTTAAAAAGTTGCAAAAGATTTGCATATTTCTCCTCATTTGTCCAAATTTATTACCTAAATATAAAATACCATTTTATTTCTTGATTTTCAGATGAAAGTTCCTCTTAAAATTGTTTTTGGAAGTAAGTTCCTATCAAATGATTGTCGCTTTTAATCCAAGGGACTATATTGCATAAAATGTCAGTTTGTTTCAAAGTTAAGTTTTTCAGAAGAACTTAGTTTACAGTCGCATAAGATTAAGACGCTTTCGTCATAGTGTAATGATTGGCCAGACTCGTAAAGATACAATTATATTGCAATTTATGAAAGAATGACTGAGAATTTATATCTGCCACTTTGAAATTGGAGTGCTAGCTTGCCCAGTCGTGCACAGCTTAAGGTGTATACTTAGAAAAGTCAAGTTTCTGAAGTAATGAATGAGGCATTGATTGCAGCTTTTAGATGTCAATGTGAATAGTTCATTAAATTATTACAAATATACCAATTCCCGAAGGAGCATAATCGTTTTTTATGATGTCTTTGTGAAAATACTGATCGTAGTTGAATTCGTGAGGCTTGCTCTTTGGTATATTTTGGTTAAGAGACCCAAAATTGTATTAAGGAGCAGTCCCAAAATCTAAAGTAGCAGCAGGAGTGATAGTCTTTGGAGGAAAATAAATAAATTTAAAGAGATTCATCCTCACTGTGCGAACTTTGTGAATCATCTTGCCTCCTCATATCTTCTGGTTTCACATGGTTGAAATTAAGATATTTAAACTCTTAAAGTGAGTAGCCTGTGACCTTAATCTACTCGAGTATCTTTTTTCTTTACTCTGGAGTGGTTCCTTTTTCATCAAGAGAGAGAATCTCCAAACGTGATTAAATTTTCAGAAATTGCCGGGAATGATGATACCTCTACTTGAATTCAGCCAAGACATTTTTATCTGATTCACTCAAGTTAGACCCCACAGATTTCATTTTGTCCAAAAAGTACACATAGTAATAGATATTCACTTCAAACTTATATCTTTAAGATGGCTGAACCAGGGATGAGTTTGTTTATCGCATCTTGCCTCTCCTAGTCATTTTAAGCTAAAATGTATGCTTCATATGCTTTTCTTTCGGAATCGGTTAGGCCTTTGGGCATTTATCAATTAATTCAATTCACCATTAATATTATTGAAAACAAAATCAATTGCTAAATATCTTTCTGAGTTTGGATATGAGTTTTAGTTTATCCTTTGAGGAATAAATTTAATTATAATTAAATAACTATCAGCAATATTTTTAAATCAATATGGCTGCCACAAAATAAGGATCTATTTCTCTAGATAAGTCTGAATTTGAAAAAGATAGAGAAAGATAGAAAAAACTGAAGTTTAATATCAAAATAATTGGTATTTGTCTATTTGCAAAATTAAATTAATACAAATTAATGCCCACTTAACTCTCTTGAAAGGAACAGCTTTTTTAAAGTTAGTTGTAACTTCGAATGAGGAGTTAGGATATGTTTCTTACTCATTGATGTCTTCCTTCAGTTTGAATTTTCTTACATATTAGGTTTTTAATATTAAATTCTATGAGTTGTTATAATCATTAAGAGTCATATTGAAGCTCAAATGTTGCTCCAAAGTGTTCATTTTTTATTTGCATTTAGTTCTGTGATGTTTAGTTAGGCAGGTTTATGCTAGAATGATTTTTCACTCTGTCTTCTGATTATCGCTTCTTTGATAAGTTGACGCCAATCCACTCTTGCCAGCATTACGAAGTAAGAAATGCTGCAAAATATTATTGCGCACAGAGACCCCAGCCATAAACCCACCAAGCTCAAGTCAAGATAATATAAATTAATGTGAGATAAAAACCTAGGAACACAGACATCGGTACTCCAAAAAGCCAAAACCCGACAATCGTGAATTTAGCTGCTCTTGCCTATCTCCCAATTCCAATAATCAGTCCATTTCCCATTCCGCTTATTTATATTACATTATTGCATCGAATAAGACATATATAGTTAGCAGAGGATAAACTTTATTTACTTCATTAACAACGTCAACCTGGTTACTATAAATTCCCACTAAAATTAGAAAACCTTATACACAATAAACCTTCCATAATATTAGTTTATCATATTCTGGAAAAGTGTGAGTATAATAACAAATAGGAGTGCCCAGATTAGAGCTACTACAGTTCCCATCTGGGCAAAAAGTTGAGCCTCATAAAGTTTTCTCTGCCCAATCAAATTACCAACGAATACCTATGATGCTTAGGCAAGTCCGACTGAAACCATGTAGAGCAGTAAGAATGATACTTCTGCACACAGTCTAGGCCGCTATAACTGAGAGAGCCATAAATGTATTCCATACATATATTTGTAGTAATTAAGACAATAATCTACATTTGAATTATACTCATGAGAGTAAATGAATCTAGAGCCCACTATCCAGCCACGAACATCAAGCTGTTTTAAGCACTGAACTTGAATTACGTTTTAAAGTTCCAAAATGTATCTGGATCATTCATTATACATTTACTTATGAATTCAAAGGAACCAAAGCAGAGTTGAATCTGCTAAATCTGATAAACAATCTCATGAACACATATCGAAAGAAAAAGTGAATAGAAGTCGCTATTCCGAGACCTATTATCTTCATATCTAATACGATTGCTAGGTAATCATTTATGTTAAATTTCTTAATTAAGGTAATAACTTATTGGGATGTGTAAAACGAATGCAATAGTATTTATGTACATCGCAAATCTTACTTCTCTCTGAGCTGCTAAGAATCTCTGATAAACATGATAATATTAAATATAGCTGAAAATTAATGCAAAATCAAATTAATTTATATAATAAATTAAAATGGAATAAATCAGCTGTAGCTTAAGTGTATCCAATTTAATAATTACTATACCATTTGATTAAATATAAATTTTGAACTTTTCATTCTTTCAACTTATTGTGAAAGCGCTCAGCAATGAGTTATTAAGCTGACAAATTTTAAAAAGAGAAGAATTGGATATATTAAGTAACAAGATATATCTTAGAGGTTTAGCAATGATTAAAGAAGAAAATCAAAATAAGTTTTAACTAGATCAAGGAATGATTATTATTTTAACCGATAATCGATTTTAATTCAATTTTAAACTATATTAAGAATAAAAGTTTTGATCGATAGTTTAACAGGTAAACTATCCAAATAAAAAGAATCCTGGCATAGAACAAAGGAGAAACTGCGATGCTTCTATTGACATTTAAAGTTCTTAACCTATCATGAGGTAAATCTATTTTGAGCTCAGGATTATAATTATCATTGGAAATAGTAAATTATAAAAGAATTTGATGGAACAAAAATGATGGCATTAAGAATGAGCTGTCTATTGAGGTAAAGTCCGCAGAGCCTTTGATCTTTTTAGCCGAATGCTTAAGCCACCAAAGTTCCCAAAGACGTATTAAATCCTACGATAATGGTTAAGATTAGAGTATTCATCAGTAGCATAGAAAGACCGATTACTGCTTGAAAATTGAGAGAGTCTGAGTGCATACCCCCCACGATTAAATTGACGGCTTAATAGGCTGGATGTAGAATCATAGTAATGATGGGGTAAACTGATAGCTTTAAAATAGATTTCACTGCATCCTGTCTGCTATCAAAATATAAATAAGCTCATTTTAGGTTTTTATTACTCTGGTTCCTTTCATTAAATAAAATTATAATAAGTCAAAATTTACACAATTCAAATTCTTTAAATAAGTAGAAATATTCTTATATTATATGTATGCTTAATGAAATTAGCATTTATTCCTTTAAAAAAAGAAAGTTATAATCTATCTTTGTTTAGCTAATTTTTGTCTTTAATCTAAACAAGAAGACCTATTTTTAAGAAATCTTTATTCTTTTTTAAAATATGGAATTGATTGGCAAAGCTCTCTGAGAGTTGAAGTGTCTCAATGATAAAAAGAAATGAGTTTATAGCCTAAGTGAAATATTCATTCCCAACATTTTAATTAGATTTTTAATGAATCTGGTTCTTGAAAAATGACTGCCTTCTTGATTGCTTCTTCCGCTTTTTCTGAATCAACAGATACCGGTAGAGATGCTTCACTTGAATCAGGTATTAAGGGTTCACGTAGATCCTTTCGCAATTATAGTTTTGAAATGTGAAGTGACATTATTATTTCTCAACAAATTAGCCTTTACGAGGACTTCGTTTCACTTGGAATCAATATTTATATTCAAAGCAGATATATAATAAATATTGAATTTTAAATTTAATAAAATAGATATAAAAGATTTATTTTATTATACGCATTATTGATGAAGTTGATCTTTTTTTAGCAAGAGATGAGTTTTCAAGATATTTAATTTATTTTGATTATAAATTGGATACTTTATAAGAGATGCAAAGAGACCTACATATTTTTACTATAGAGTGAAGTAAATTATTTTTACTTAAATTTTTCCAATTTAAAAATTCATAGAGCATTAATGTTTTATATACTTATATTTTATTTGCAGATATTTTCTTTGTGAAAGCAGAAATTAAATATAGTTCCAAAAGAAGAACATATTTTAAATTAATAGATTTAAATTATTTTAAACTTAAAATTTTTAATGCTATTAAAATAAACTAGTCTTTTGCTGAGACATTTAATTCCTTCTTATGAGATTACAAAATTTACATGAATTAAAGAATAAATTAAAACCTAAAAATGAATCTCAATTTTTAATTTATTTTGCCAAATATATATTTCTTAAATAAAAAATAAAGTTTTATAAACAATAAAATTAACACTGGAATAATAATTATGTTTAAATACAACTTAAATATATAACCTGTAGTGACTACTCTCTTCAGAAATCAATCGATATATAAGTTTTATCATATTTAGGACTTATTTATATTTATTTTAAATGTGAAATTCTTTAATTTACTATGAGATTTTGCATTCCTAATCTCCTAATATAATAATAATTTGATTAAATTTTGTTATTTGAATTAAATATTAACAAAGATGTTAAAAATAAACTGAATTACTAACTACTAATTTGAATAATTCAAAAATTAAATTGCAAATTATTAAAGTGGCATTCTTAGTTGATCAGTTTAAGCAATAAAAGTGAGTAATTTGAAGAAGAGGTAGTCATTAAGTTTTGTCATTTATTCAAATATATTTTAATAAAAAATGATAAATTACTAAATTATAAATAAGTTTATGCAGCAAACTACCAGCTAAATTTGCAGAATCAACCCCAATCTTCGGCTTGATTGAGATAAAAACTCATAAATTAATATCAGATTTTTCTTTAATTATCTTCAAAGCACTTCTCAGCAGCAAGATATGATGAGTTCATTAGAATATTCTTATTAGTCCTAACTTTATATCATTGTAATTTTTGACTGGACTCCCCCAAAAACTCAAAAATGATAAGACATAAAGAACTAAATATTTTATACTTTATCGCTCTCAATATCACTTTAAATATAAAAAAATGAATATATTTTTCTTATCTGTATCTTTAAAAAGGAATTTCAAAAATATAAATTTAAAAATGATTATTCTCTATTTTAAGATATTTTTAATTTTGGTAATATTGATATTAATTTGAATGTCATTCTATTTTTAGCTAGGAGAAAGGTAAATTTTAGGAGAAACCTAGAAAGCCTGATCTCTTTAATTGTTTAGGTAGTCCCAAAAATAATAAGATTCTTGGAAAAACTAGCTATTTTTGAAATCACTTTCTAAAAATGAAAATGATCAGTTTTATTTTATTTCCACCAAACAAAGACGCCAAGAGAAATGCAGAGCAATAAATAAATAAAAGCAATACGAACAAATGTAAGTCTAAGTCTTGCAACTAGAATGATGTGAAATGGTGGAATTGTCTATAAATAAATAATAATCTGAGTGAGTATTTGCTAGTGCCTATAGTAAGCAAATGGTTAACCCAATAGGAGAGGCTTCTTGAATCAGTTTCTTGCCATTTTATCAACTCTGAAAACTCTAAACAATTTAATATAAATTGATAACTCTTTCAGTTACGTTTAGAAGTAGTTGTTTTACTCAATAACAATAGCTGCCTTGACAATTAAGTCTGCCCTGAATTAGGGAATACATACCCCAACCTACTAAATATGAACAATTTCACAATTAAGAGGCTAGTCAAGCCCTTGTAACTATCTAAATTGAATTATCATAACTTGATTATAAATTATTTGTAGTGGGCTTGAGAGAAGAGGTATGCGATTTTAGACTGATTCAAACATGCTGTTTGTTCCTCCATGGGAATAAATAATGATAATTGGGAGATGAACATCTTAATTCTATGAAAAATAAATGTAATATTCTCTAGTCTTTCATAAGAGTGGGTTGAGGGATCCATTGCTTGAAGAGGAGGTTAGGCGTTTGTTTAATTTTTGAAATGAGTTCTGGGTGAAACTTGTAGTTTTTTGAGCACAAAATGAACCCATAGCGACTTTTGTATTAGTTTTTGCCACTCTACTAATTTACTCTATCGTTACTTTAATCTTTGGAGAGCATATTAATAGCCACAAGTATTTATTCAAGCTAATATCACTCAAATATTTTCATAGCAAAAATATAGGGCTGGAATCTTAATTAATAGTTAAATATAACAATCTAAAAAATTATTCAGTTTTGAAATATAATGATTGCCATAAAAATAATAAATGTTGACTAGGGAGAAGAAGAGTACCAAAAGATATGTAAATTACTTAAGAATGAACATCCAAGAAATCCAAAGTTTCCTCGTCAAGTTGATAAATTAAAATACAAATTTGCATTTCTTCTGCAGATAATTGTTGTTTGTACTTCGGAAATACTAAAAATTAAGAAATGTTAGATAAAATATCAATTATGTCAAGTTCTCATAAAAGATAAATTTATTTTAACTCAATTTTTATTAAACTATAATTTTAGAAGAAAAAAAAACACTTTTCTTATAATTTTTGAATTTTAATTAGAAAAAAAGATATCTAAATCATCAAAAATTGTTAATTATAAATAGTGTTAAGAGCTTTTAAAGAGGCATTATTATTAATTATTTACAAATATTATATAATTTGATCATTTTTAGTTTCATCTTAATGATAAAATATTTAAAAATTATAGACAAAAATTAATTAAAAACAATCAATTATATATAAAATTAAAATTGAATAAATCAGTTGCAGTACAAGGTTGTTAGATTTTAACAATTATTACATCATTAGATTAAGAATGGAATTCTAAAAACTTTAGAACCTTGCAACTTTTGTGTTGGAGAACTCAGTCCATAGATATTAGCAGCAAAACAGTATATAGAAGTGATATTTGAACTTTAGTATAATGCGCATCAAATCTCGATACTAGATGATGCTATATTATTAAAGTAGAAACTCATATTAATTTTAATAGATATCAAACAAGCAGCAGATGAGTTGATCCTGTGATTTCAACTGACACGAAATAGCAACTATACACCTATTTATCATTTTAAAAATCACCTATATTAATTAAATATTCTACTCTAATTGAAAGGAAATATAATCTGCTGGTTGGCTTGGAGTTGGTGGGTGTAAACAAGCCTTAAACACCATAGAAAGAGTCAAGTTAGTCTCCCTATCTTCCCAAAAGAATTAAAATAATTTTGTTATTAAAGAATGATCTCATATTTTGGGGAGCTGACTATTCAAGGTATTTCCTCAATATGTATTTGGCTGGTCCACTCCAAATGAACTGCACTGCAAAATTAGTGAACCTTACCCAAAAGCTCATAGCGTTTTCGAGCATTGTGGAATGAGATTGTTCGTAGTCCCTTTGAATAGCCTATCTGTCTGACTAGGTGATATAGGTGTAATTAGATATTTATGTACTAGACACTAAGAAATTTCTCATCCCAAACAGCCCTGATCTTAATGCTCCGAAATTAGAAGAATGGTGTGAGTGAGCCCCAATCTCAAAAAACAAGCATGAGTCTGGTTGCACATCAAAGACTTTAATCTTAAATAAATAATATATAGTCAATCATAGTAGGTATTTGAAGGTAGTTATTCAAGATTTTATCATTATCTTTTACATAAGAAACTTATATTAAGAGAATAGAATGAGGGGATGTTCCATGAAAGTATAAATCAAATTTCAAGTCCTTGAGAAATTAATTAATAAAATTGAGTTGCTAGAGGAGAGCCTCTGACTTGAATAACTCTTCTACTTCCACTGAAATCATCTTGAAAATGGCTAGAGGGTTATCAACGTCAAAATAAAAATCACAAAGTCTTTGGTCATGATTTCCTCCATTAGTTTGCACTTCTCTACTGTTAATCCAATATTGGAAATATTAAAGTTATTAATTAAATTATCCAGGAATAGTAATAACTTTAATTCCATAAGTCTCAGCCTTTTCAATTAAGTGGCTTTAATAAATATAAGATCTTATTCTCTAATATGAGCATTTTATGTGAATATAATCAATTGATGGCTACTACATTTGGGGTATATTGAATAGACATCATAGAGTCCAGTTTATGCTAGGTCCTTTGCCATGCCAAGAACCATTTTAGCATGACTAAAGAATGCGTACCCGTAAACATTAAACAAATAATTTATGATTTAAACCAATATCTTCTTTTTAGTAAGTAGATTAGTATCAGATGTGCTCTAAAGTTCAGAAGACTAATCTTAGAGCTCATTAAACTTAATAAAGCCATAAATTTATCCAACAAGTTGAAATATTTAATTTACTAAGAGAGCTAAAACGACTGATTTATTTAAGTTTTAAGCTTAATACCAACTTAATTTAACTGTTCATATAAAATTAATGCGAAATTTAAACACATTTTCTTAGTCTTGCACCTCGTTATATTTTTAATAAGATTATTTAATATTTAGAAGTATTGAAAATGAAATATAATAAATATGGAGTAAGAGTAATGAATACTTATATTTTTATTTGATGAATACTGGGTAATGATTTGAGTTGATGAAAAGAATGATTTGAAAGCTGAATGTTTGGAAATTGCACCCTTAGATCTTCGTATGCTAGTAAGGAAGTGATTATGTGAGCAAGTAGTATCAGCATTCTGAATTTAGGGAGTGAATGCTTTTTGAAATTAGTTGTGTGTTTCATTGGTATGAAATATGAGTAACTTTACGACGATTGAAGTTTCTTGAGAATTGACTGTTTAACCTATTATTACTTAAATAAAGTTATTTATAAAACATCTATTGCCACAAATTTATTAATACATATAAAATGATTAGGTAATTGTACCATATTATATTTAATATAATAAATTTAAATAGGAGATTGATTTCGATTGCAGAATATTTATAATACTTATCATCAAGTGAAATTCCAGTTTAATATATCACCAATGCCAGAAATGAATAGTGCTTGCTTATAATTCTGACAATTTAATAATTACAAGTTACTCTTCTATTTTTAACTGTAATTTAGCATTTAAAAGTATTCTCAATTAGTCTTTTTCCTTATGTTTCTTAATTTATAAATAGTTTCAAATTAAATCATATTTGCATTCTCGGAATATGAAACAATCTCAAATATGGTTTCATTCAACAATAAAAGAAATTTAATTTTAAATTATCTTTATTGGAGTAAGTATGAACATGGGATGATTATATTTCTTTTTAAATTGCTTAAATTATTAATTTAATAAATGATTTTTATAAATATTTTAGCATAGATAGAGGCCTAATAATGAATGGAATTGCAGTAAAGAATATAAGATAATTAAATAGTCAATAATAATCAATCTCCTTTATTTTTGTTTCTTTTCTTTATATTTAGCAATAAATTCTGACCGGAACATAATTAATACAAATAATAAGGATTTTATATTGATTGCCGTTTATTTTCATTAGATGTTTTTGTAAGACATTCAATAAAATTTATAAGTTAAATTTTTAATTTTTTATGCATATATTAAATGACTGAATGGGTGAAGTTATAAATTAAATGATAGAAAACTAAATAGCATCGATGTAAATAGAGAGCAGAAACACTAAAAGTAAGTATGCAACTATAAGTGCTGTGATTTCTAAGTAGCTAAACTTAAATATTATATAGTTTTGAGAATTACAGAGAGAAAGAAAAAGCTGAGTCAGGGATCAAGATTTTGCCAATTATGCTTTTGTCCTTTTCATTTTAGAGTGCCAGAAGAAGCGGTTCTTGAAGGAGTATTTTTAATCAATTAAAATAAAAAGGAAATGGTGATGTTTCTGACTTATTTGTTCTCAAATAAAAATACCTCGTGTGCCATTCCTGCTAGAGCCAACATTATTTAATAATTTCAGATAAAATTATAATAAACTTCAAACACTTAAAGGAGAGTTTATTTTGGATAAGAATGAGTCCAATGTAAAGTTAATAGCTCTGGATAATGAAAAAGAAGTTAAAATGGTAAAAGAACAAAGTGAGCTTGAGTCAAAAGCAAAGGCATATTTAACTCCATTTAGACTCCCATAAATGCCTTTTCAAGTCTAAAAACTACCCAACACAAATTATAATTATATTGCAATATCAGGGCTTTTAGGAAATTTTTTTTAAGAAGTTTATTTAGAAATTTTAATTTTTTAAACTTTAAACTTTAAAAAATTTTTAAACAAAAAGAAAATGAGAAATAACCAATTCAAACTTTTGAATTTGTTTTTTAAAATTTTATTTAAATTTTCTTTATAAATAAAAATTTATTAGTATTCTTTTGACATATAGATTTAAATATCATAATTTATAGGAGAGCCCTAGTCACTTAATAAAAATTTATATTAATTTGATATCAAACTTAATTAACCAAATTGCTGTGCTATAGATTCCTTGTTTAATACTGCAATTTAAGCTTGGAGGCAGCTCTTGATGAGATGGAAAGAGACTATAGATTAATAATTTCTTTTATATATCCTAATTTATTACTACAACGAAGATAAAACTTTCGTAAACTTTAAATACGATAAGTGCTTTCTAAAACCAGAAGAAGGGGGAGAGAAGTCTAAGCAAAAGGTTAAACTCGTTTATAAAAATCTTCTTGCAGCAGCTTCCTAACTGAATGACTTGTCTCTTCTTGATTATATATAAGCTATAATTAATTATATGCAAGCAAAGCTAGGACAAAAAGATTCTAAGTTCATTGAGAAATATTCACTGCTTTGAAGATCCTACTAATCCCTAATTACTACCACAAGATTTGAAAGTGACGATGTATTACTTAATACTAACCATATACCAAACATATTCTTAACTCAAAATAAATACAATCAATTTAAAATTTCTTAATTAAACTCTTGATCCTTATTAATTTATGAAAAAATTTGTCTGAAGAAGTACCCTTTCCTAAATATAAACAGTTCATTCGTTATAATACTCGTCAGTTATTGAATCTTTAGATACTTCATTTATATTCTGAAGATTCTTCAATAAACAAAAATAAATTTTACTTATTAGATTCCCTTCAAAGTTTTGGCCATAATCATCAGAGTGGCCCTGCTCTTCATTGAGTAATTAAGACTGCAATGGGTTGGAATATGTGTATTCTGGGTTCTAATTCTAATCCATGAATAGTCTCTGATCTTGAGAATAATGGCCATTAATTAAAGACACACCTTAAATAGGTCTTTGAACTGAAATTAAGGCGTGCTGATCTTCAGGGAGATCATCATAATTAAAAGTATAAAAATAAATAGATATAAATAGTGCAAATTACTAGACTAGGATTTGCTTGCAGATTCACTTCTGACAGGAAGTCTTGATTGGATGTTAATGATTTGAAGCTGCTCTTGTTCTGATAAGTCATGATCTCTTTGCTATGAGTACTACTCATACTGCATTAATTGCTCATATTGAATCTACTAATGGAGTAAGTTGCTGTTTAGTCCTCTGATGTCTCCAAGATTGAGCTGCCAGTCCTAATTAACTTCCTCAATGACTATTTAGCCTTATAAAATTATGAAGACTTTCTTCTTCTTTGTTTTCTTTTTGCTCTAATTTACATAAAGAATGGATTATATTAAAAATCTGATTTGGCTGCTTCTTGAACTTATTGACTCTGAACTAATTGTCTCTAAGGTATTTGAGCTACTTCTGCTCTTCCTACTACTCAATAATTTGTTAAGCTGTCCTCCTTTTGTGGGCATCTTCAGCTAATCGGAGGTGGCACTTCTGCTTCTGTTTCTTACTTATTCTCTCTATACAATTAAATACAAAGTAAATATAATTAAGTATACTATAAATTCAAAATAACAATTATTTCATTAAGAGACTTTAAAATATTAAAATCTAGCAAATAATTAGTAGATATTTAATACTCCTTTAAAGCTAATTAAATAAATAAATTAAAAAAGAGATAGTGTCAAAATAATGTTAATTCAATCTTAACATCGAATAAAATCTATTTGTTATGAAACTTAAGTCATTGATTAAATTCCAAGTAATAGATATTTAATCTTATATTTTTAAGAAAGAATTTACAAAAGAACAGCATTTAAAATCACGCTACTTTCTATAGTTGGAGAAGTAATAGTAGATTGGAATATTTTCATTGGATATAAAGAATTGATTAAATTTAAATGATTAAATATAAATGATAAGTAAATATATTACTGTTTCCAGTAGCCTGTAGATATTCAGCGTCTTCATCCTTGCGTTTGGCCTCTTGGAGCATTTCGATTGCTTGTTATCTGCTTGCCTCTTTTGTCATAAGTCTAGCGAATAAATGTCCGCATTCTTGCTTCTTAAGCTTGGAGTGACCACTCTAGGGAGTCATTAGCATTGACTGAATGTTTTAAAGACTTCTAGTTGGAGAAGTAAATAATGGACTAACATGATCAATTAAATAATAAAAATACTATAAAAAATGATTAACAAGATTTTATTCAAGGAAAGTTAACCCATTTAATATGGGACAAATACAAATAGATGATCTGGGAAATTACTTACTTTAATTTAAGCGAGCTTGAAAATATCAAAAGTAATCCAGATTATAAGCTGAAAATAAGTTATTTTTTTATGAAAATGAATGCCTAGCAAATAAAGGATGCATTTAACTTTATTCAAATACAAGACCAACAGAAGGAAATAGCCAGTCTTGGCTTGCCCTACACATACTCTGACCTGCAAGATTTCCTGAGGCCTTTGAAATATCAAAACCTTAATTTCTTGAAAATTGAAAAGCTGGCAACATAGTTGAGTGGTATTAAGGTTCCAATACATGTAAAACCTTGTCTTTTGATTCAATTTTCTAGGTGAATGAATGAGATTATGAATTTATGATCACAAATTCTTGTCAGCTTGCGTTTTCTGCTCTATAAATGTGTATTTTAAAGTCTATTTCCCAGATAATCTATTTGTATTTGTCCCATATTATTGCTTCAATTAAAGATAATCTCTCTCAGATAATAATAAATTACCTAATTATAGCATATTTCTTTGAAAACTAATTTAGGAGTAATCCTCTTTATTATGCTTCTCTTAACTAATAATAAAGTCTGTTTTAATTTGAGATTCTGAATGCAAAAGTATGATAAAGAAATTTCATAAAAAATTTGAAAATTAAATAATTTGATTTTGATTAACTTTGTTAAGTTTTCTTTTCGATTATTTTTGCAAAACTTTAAAATTGTAAGATGATCTTGCTAATTTAATGAAGTTAAGTTAGTTCTGTCTAATTAGTTTGGCTGTTAGTTTTGTATATGGCTTTGATAATTCTTATTAGGGGACATCTGATTGTAATTAGCATTCTTGAGAGGGGATTGAGCAGTAGTATCACCGTTTGTTTTTATATTTTGGAATGAGTGATCTCTCCTATTAGGAGAAGTTGACTTGCTTGCAATTGAGTTATGATCATGGTTGCACTTCATCTCTACCACATACTGTAATTCCTAGAAAGACTTTTCCCTTTTTTCTCGCTAACAAACATCTAACACCATTCTTCTCACAAACTTTTCCTTTCCTCTCTTAAAATTTTCATTTCTTCTCTCTGCATCCTCTTCAATATTCTTGAATTAAAATATAATTTTAAACATTTTTACATTTTAAAGTTTTTAACTATCTTCTTAGGAGATGGGTTAAAGCTAAATCATTAAATTTTTTAATATGAACTTAGATAAAAATAAAATTAAAATCTATTAAGAATCTCTATGGGAATAAATATATTCTTGGTTGCCTGCTTGCAAGTTTACTTAATTAAAGCGTACTTCTCATAATCTTAGAGTCCTTAATAGAAGTTCATCATGGAGGATCTAAGCGGAGAAGATTATTTATCATTTAAAATTCAATTAAATAATTATATGTTTTATTGAGCTTTAGTTTCTGGTGATCTGAACCTATCAAGTCTATGCTCTCTATTAGACCTCTTTGTCTTTTTATTTGTAGTTTGCGCTTGAATTTAATTAGAGTGAGGATTTTGAAGAGATTTTTTCTCTGCTGGAAGACATCTTGAGCTTGATAGCTGGTTTGATTGTATCTGGGTACCTGTGGGGACATCAACCTCATTCTGCTCTTTTAATAGTTGGGATCAAACATATACTCAAACTCATCAGCCACATCAGAGTCTTCGAAACTGCTATTGTTCGTTTGCTTAGCTGCCCTTTGGTCCTTTGTATTAGTATTGCTCGTATATTTCCAAGCTTCCACTTCCGATGTAAGGTGCTCCTAACTTTAAATCGTCTCACCGCTGTTTAAAACCACTTCCAATCCAAATGTCTAAATATAGATTGGAAAAATATAAATAACATTTTTAATTAATCATTTAATTAAAGATAAATAAGTGAAATGAATCGGAAGTTTGAGAAATAAGATCAGAAATGGCATTCTTAATTGATAAGTGATTAGTTTAATAGTGAAAGCAAGATAATGATTGGTTAATAATTTTAAAACCTAATATAGTTGGTTGTTTAATAATTTATTTATATATAAAGTTAATTAATTCCAGCCTGATTGGTTTACTCTATCAGGAATCGTAATTAACCAATGGGGTGGCAAAGTTTGATTTATAATTAATAATATTTCCTCTATTTTTTAATATTTTAAACACCCTTTTTTTTCTTTGAAACCTGAAAATGTGCTGATAGACAAGGAACTGCCTTATTATTTTAAGAAAGATCTTATTTCTCAAACTTCCGATTCATTTCACTTATTTATCTTTAACTAATTCATTATTTCCTAATTGTTAGTTATTAAAAACGCAATTGAGGAAACTTTAGGTATGAATAGGGTCTGCAATTACACATTTTAGGGAAACATTTAACAATATTTTTCAATTCAAAGCTAAAAAAGAGTACAGCACTTAACTAAAAACCCCAATTCCATAATTAATTAATTTACTATCAATTAATTTAAGATAATTTCATAATCGAAATAAATTAAGCTTATTGCGAAATGCATTTTAGGGTCTTATTTTAATTAAACTTTTAGGTTTTCAACTTTCAGCAAGCTTAAGTACTTTAAGCTGATTTTAAAAGTATATAGTCTAAAAAATATATAAAATGGAAGACAAGATATTTCAAGCTGCACTCTAGCGCATTGCTTTTATTTATGAATATACTATCTCTAAAATTATTTTTTAAAACTTTAATTATTTATAGTTATGTTTATTTTATATTAAATTCTTGCTTATAATAAGTAAATATGCTAATCTGCTTTTTTGAGCTCCTTAAACCTTTAGATTTGGAAGCAGATTCTAAACTTAAAAGCTTTGATATTTATCTACTTTTGTCCTCTATCTATTAAATAAAAATACACAATAAAATTGCTTTTGTGAGAGTCTTTTGCTGTTTTTCTATTTCTGAGTTTGAGCCTTTTAGCTTTTTTACTATTCTGGTTGCTAGTTGAAATCTTGATTATTCTGATTGTTTGGAGCCAGAATACTGCTGGTAAACTCATCGTCAATATCAGTATTAAAATAATTTGATAAGGATTTGAATATCTCCCTATAAGACTTGATGATTGATGTCTTCAAGAGCCTGCATATGAATTGGGGGTTAGTTCTAATCATCTGTTTCGAATCTTCTTTTTATGGGCTGCTTTTCCTTAGATTGAGATAGCTTATAAAATAAATTGAATTAGCTGATTTCCTGGAGTCTTAAGTTCAGATGATAATCCATTAGAGAAAGAGCTTTTCCTGCCATCTTGAGAATAAAATGTATATATAATAAAGATGGTGATCTGCCTATTTTAGGTGTGATGGAGTTACTGTTGAATTGGTTTACATTTTCTACTTGAGCTTTCCTGGTAGATGGAGTGAGCTCTTGTTATCTTAAATCAGAGATTAAATAAAATGAAGAGCCTTGATAGAAGGGTTGTGTTGAAGCAGAGTAGTTGTGTGATCTGGTGTCCTGATTTTGAGATGGCTTTTAGATCAACTGTCCTGGAGTGAAGCTACTTTACTATTATTTTTGGTGTTCAGCAGCAATAAGTCTTTCATCACTCTGTTGTGGAAGAAGAGGCTAAGATTCTTATTGTAGGTTAAGTTAATAAGCAAGTTGCTGCATTTGCATTGAGTTTAGTTGTTGCTGAAGTCTCATCTCATTACAAATAATTTTATAATTTTAAATTAGAAGGAGTGAGATTTCCACTAGGAACATGCACTTGATGTAAATATATTTTTATATTAAAAGATGGGAGCCTTGAGACTGATTTTAAGGTGTAAAGTTTGCAGATGCATAGCATTCTTCTGTGTCCTCTTGAATGTTAGTTAACCCAACATTTGGATTAATAAATACTATAGATTGCTTTGCTTCTTAGACTGAAAGTTCATCATCTAATTTAGATATTTGCGCTTTTTTTAGAGTTTTATTCTAAGTGGTTGTGCTGCTTCTAATTGATATGAGGTAATTTTATTTTGTTAAAACTAAATTAAATTAATAAGATGAGATATTGAATAAATTAAAACATTTAGCACACATCAAATCAATTTAATAGTTATAACAACAATGAATTCACACAGCGGTTAGGAAAAAAGTGAAAAGAACATTGGTTCTTCTTAGAATCTTAACTCCTCATTTAAAATGGTGCAAGACATCGCAATTCTCTATTTTATTAATTATTTTAGCAATTAGGGAGAATAGTAAGCCAAAATCATTTAAGATAATTTGTAGGGGACATAATGAGCAAAAGTGCAACCAGGCTAGGAAGTGTAATTAATGATTAACAATCATATGAGCAAAAACTCAAACTTGCTTCTCGCTCTAAAGATCTATTGAACATCGTAAGATCTCTTTCTTTTCAAACTTAATAATTTACACTCTTATTTTTACATATAAAATTAATATTAATTGATAAGTATGTCAACTATCAAAGAAATTTACTTTTTGAGTGACTTATATAGATTGGGAGCACCTGAACTCTTTATTACTTTTTATCATGATAATTTATTTGATCATTTCTCTGATTTAAGTTGTTGCACAATTTAAAATGTAAAGACAACAGACTTCTGCAATTCTTACATTCATTTATTATATACTTTTGTCCAACTATTGCTTTTTTAGAGGAGCTGAATTCTGATAATTTGACTGCCCTTTACTCTAGATAATGAAATTTTTTATGTTTCATTGGATTTAAAATTTATTGACAAATAGCAAATGAATTAGTTGTAGTCGAGCATTTCTGATCCTCCCATTACTAATTTGCATATATGTCTAGTCTAGCTCAATTAAATTAATTGTGTACTGTTAGGAGTCTATTGTTTCTTAGTGAATAATTAGCCTACAAATTAATAGAGGTCAAATTCATCATCTAGAGCAATCATGAAAACTTTGGTTGGAGGATTCAAAAATGAAAAGCAATCAACTATAGACAATCTCAAGGTTCCTCTTTTTAATAACGAAAAATGTTAATAAGAAAACTGTTACAGGCCTTAGTACAAGCTAAGGTAATTTCGTACACATTTAATGATGAATTTTAGTTAATGTAAACAGCATTTCAGCAAACTTGTAAAGCAAGCTTTAAGGAAGCACTTACGATTGCTTTATAGAGGCCCTGAAAGAGCATATGCATCCATGGATTTTTATGGAAGAGGATACATTACTGAGGAAGATCTACTAAATCATTCAGTCCTCATGTCAAGGATCAAACCCTTTACAAAAGAAGATGTTAAAGAGTTTAGTCGCATGTTTAATCTCTTCAAAAGCAAGTCATCAAATAAAGGAGGAGCCAGCGGGATAGCTTCAGCTGAGGGCTCTAGCAGATATGTAATTGGCCAAGGCAATATGAAAAACAGCAGTACAAATATTAGTCTCACAGTTTAGCATATTTTACGATTTTAAAGAGCATACTATGCCAGTGAGTACGCCAAACAATCTAGAATAAGCAATCTCTGCTGCAGGAATGAATTTTGACTAGTTTAAGCGTATGTTCTTTCCACAGCTATTTCTAATTAATGAGGAGTAAGACTCAGAAAATGAGCGAGCTAACTAACCTAAGTTGTTAAAAATACATTTAGTGATTATCTTAATTTGGACAAGAAGATAGATATAAATCAAAAGGAAAGAAGTAGCTCAGCTATCGAAAAAGAAGAACCTGAATCTGTCATAACAGAGAGACTTAAAAAACTAGAGAGAATTCTTAAGAATAAATTTTAAAATCAGTGGGAGTCTGTCAGAAAGGCATTTTTAGCATTAGACAGTATTTATTATTTGACACTGACTATGATGGTTACATCACTGTTGAAGACATTTTGCGCCATTTTGGTTAGGGAGAGAAGGACTTAAATTATAACGATTTGAAGAAGCTTATAAGAGATAAAGATTCTAAGAAAATAGGAAAGATTGGTTATACAGACTTCTCTAAGTGGGTTGGCAACTCAATTCATCAGTCCGAAGGCTTTTATTTCAGGCATGATTCGGTCAAGAATCCTTAGCTTTAATTTAGTATTTAGTACGAGGCTAATATTGAGAGAAATGAAAAAAATAATAACAACATGTCTAAAAAGAAGGCTTAAGAGTCTCTAATTATAGAATAATTTTAAGTAGACTAATCATATCTAATTATGATAGATTTAAGAATAACTAAAATTTGGAGAAGACAGTGCTTGATAAGATTTAATTTCAGTGGAAGACTCTGAGAAAGGCATTCATGGATTTGAATATGGAGAAAAGTGGGTCTATAATGCCCGAAGAACTCAGATTTTACTTTTAGCATTGGGGTCTGAATCTTACTTTTTAATGAGAATTATTAAATTACAGATGAGCAATTCAAGTATTTGTTTGATAAGTTTGATTTGGACGGAGATGGGAAAATTAGCTACAAGGACTTTCAGTTGACAGTAGGATCTGAAATCCATCCAGCAGAAGGACTGTATTTCAGACAAGATAAACCTTAACAGATTAAGATTAATTCTTGCAAGCATGACAAGTGTTGGTATACTTTTTTCATGAATGAAAAATATACGGTAAGTTTTTAGCAATGTTAATCAACTCTAAGATAAATAATTTTAAATGATATATTTTTAACTCAGGGCTCATAGTAATACTGCAGTCTTCATTTGAAGCTCCATCAGGATGAGTGTAGCCAGCTGTTTGGGAATTTCTTTTCTCAGCTGAAAACTTAGTGGCCTAAATTCACTGACACAATGAAAAAGTACGCAGATAAAGATGACAAGAATTAGATTTTCCTTTCTGATTTCTTGCATGTTTTGTCAAAGTTCAAGTTAGACCTGTAAAAAAAGCATCAAGAAATAACTGAATATATATGTATAGTTATTTTAAATGCTGTTAGACTCTTTCCCAGGAAGAGATGAGGGAGAGAAAAGGAGGATAAACATTTCTAAACTGTACGATCACAAATACACAATTCAGCTTTAGAAGGTGTACTAGAAAGTAGATGTGCATGATAATGATGGAGAGGATGACCCAGTTGACTAAAGTGGTTATACTGGCTAGTTCTACAGACCATAGAAAGAGCCCCTAAAAAAGATTGATGAGAGTGAGTTGGTGGCTATCATAGCAAAAAATAACAAATTGGTTCATTTTTTTAATATTTGTAATGGTTGAGGTGATCAGAACTATTAAAGAGATCGACAAGCAGCACAATGGATTCATTACAATATAATATCTATGTTATTACAACTACCGAATTAGATGACATATTCAAAACCCCAAAACCCCTATAATATGATAAGAAAGTTGGAATAAAATTGTGTATAAATTAATTTCTTTATTAATACTTATAATCATTCGAGTATAAATTTTAACCCTAAACAGCAATCTAAAGTCTTCTAGGAAGGTGATCTTGACGTCGGTCTCATATTCTCTGAATTTTATACCTTTAAGTGCTTCTCTATCTCAGATAACTGAGTGTTAGGTTTCATAGGTTGCTTGATTTATTACTCTCTAACTTTTTCAAAGGTTCTGATACCTTGTCTATCTTTACAATGTCTTGTTTGCGAATTATATTGCATCATCTTCACTTCACACTAGGTAGTATTCCTCTGTTTCATATCGCATTCAAGTATTATTGCAACTATAGACCAAAATGTCCCACTGCACTGAACCGTTGGCTCTTCCGATCTTCTATGGGAAGTAGCCTGCAGTTTCCTTGCACGATGCTTCCTCACATGTTTCTCCTTCTTACAACTCTGTTGGAAGTACTATGACAGTTGCTCTGACGCGTTCAAAGTTTATCATGATGTTCTCTGGCTGAATCTCTGTGGCAGCGAATCCCAACTATTGCAACTCCATCACTCCTCTAACGAGGTTCAGTGAGATAGCAGTAAGTAGTACTTGTTGCGCCCGTCTGAGAAAATCTCTTAGCTGTGATCTCCCATTTAGAAGGCGAATTGGCGATGTAATCATGATGATAAAGAACACCAGCAAGATGAAGAACGTACTTCAAGTTTTGTCCCTGCTTCTCTCAACACTGTCAATTCGTTCTTGAACTCAAGATCTCTCTCTTCCTTCTTTCCAATGTTTTCGTAAGGGAAGATCTCGTAAGCATACTCTTCTTGTATGATGGTGTCTCTTCGCTTCGCATCAGCAAGGTGGAGGTAATTTTGAACACACTCCTCCAAAGTAACAACTCTCAAGCATGGAGTCTTGCTTTGAGCTAGCTGAAAACTTACTGACACCATACACTAAGGCTTCTGATTCATTAACTCAATCTTCCTCTTCTTCCCCTCTTGCTTCCTTTTTAGTTGAACCTTGTCAAGGTATCGTGCTTGCTTCTTAGCTGGCACCATCTTTAAAGTATCTTTATCCTCAATTACGAATCCAGCCATGTGCTTCTTCTCCATGTGTTTCTTGAGGAAAGCAGAGTGAGAGAATGTCTGCTCACAAGTTGAGCAAGGATAGCGACCGCCCACTTTCTAATGCTTCATATAGATCTTAGGTTTGTCTGAGTGGACTTCCTTGATGTGCCGCTTGAGACTCTGAGGATATTCGAACTGTCGTTGACATTACTCGCATTAAAAAGGTTTCTTCTCCTCATTGATCTCGGGAGCAGCAACAAGAGGAGCATCAGGTGCGATAGATTTTAAACGCCCCACCGACTTTCAACTCTTAGCTTTGACAATTTAAAACACAGAGCTCGAGCCAAGTTCAGAGAGCTCTCCCTTGCATTTAGTGCACACAGCATCTTGTTTGGTGCTGTTCCGAACATTTAGTTTTAAGCTTGTGTTGCTAAGGTTGTACTTGTCACTTAAGAGTTGAGAAGTCGGTGGGGTTTAAACTATCGCACCTGAATGCTCCTCTTGTTGCTGCCCCAGAGTCAATGAGGAGAAGAAACCTTTTTAATGCGAGTAATGTCAACGACAGTTCGGATATCCTCAGAGCTCAAGCGGCACATTAAGGAAGTCCACTCAGACAAACCATAAGATCTATATGAAGCATTTGAAAGTGGACGGTCGTATCCTTGCTCAACTTGGGAGCAGACATTCTCTCACTCTGCTTTCTCAAGAAACACATGGAGAAGAAGCACATGGCCTGAGTTCGTATTTGAGGGATAAAGAAAACTTTAAAGATGGTGCCAGCTAAGAGGCAAGAACGATACTTTGACAAGGTTCAACTAAAGAGGCAGCCTCAAGGAGGAGAAGAAAGAGAAGATTGAGTTCATGAATCAGAAGCCTTTAGTGTATTGGTGTCAGTAAAGTTTCAGCTAGGCTCAAAGCAAGACTCCATGCTTGAGAGTTGTAACTTTGGAGGAGTGTGTTTCAAAATTAACCTCCACCTTGCTGATGCGAGCGAAGAGACACCATCATACAGGAAAAGTATGCTTAGAAGATCTTCCCTTACGAATACCTTGTTAAGAAGGAAGAGAGAGGTCTTGAGTTCGCGAACGAACTGACAGTGTTGAGAGAAGCGAGGGACAAAAACTTGAGTTAGTACGTTCTTCATCTTGCTGGTGGGCGTTCTTATCGATCATGATTACATCGCCATTCGCCTTCCTAAATGAAAGATCACACTAAGAGAATTCTCAGCACGAGGCGCAACAAGAACTAGCTACTGCTATTCTCACTGACCTCGTTAGAGGAGTGATGGAGTTGCATGAGTTGGGATTCGTGCACAGAGATCTCAAGCCAGAGAACATCATGATAAATTTTGAACCAGTCAGAGCAACTGTCATAGACTTCAACAGATTTTAAGAAGAGAAAACATTGAGGAAGCATCGGTGCAAGGAACTGCAGGCTACTTCCCATAAAGACAGACTTGGCTCAACGGTTTCAGTGCAGTGAGACATTTTCTATAGTTGCAATAATACTTGAATGCGATATGAAAACCAGGGAATACTACTAGTGTGAAAGTGAAGATGATGCAATAAAATTCGCAACAAGACATGGTAAGATAGACAAGGTATCAGAACTTTGAAAAAGTAAAGTAGTAAATCAAGCAACCTATGAACCTAACACTCAGTTATCTGAATAAGGAAAGCACTTAAAGTATTAAATCAGAGAGATATAACAGACTCAAGATCACCTTCTAGAACGATTAGATTTGCCTGTTTAGGAGTTAAAATTTATCATGATTTATAAGTATTAATAAAGAAATTAATTATACCAATTTATTTTTAACTTTCTTATCATATTATGGGGTTTTGGGGTTTTGAATATGTCATCTAATTCGGTAGTTGTAATAACATAGATATTATATTGTAATGAATCCATTGTGCTGCTTGTCGATCTCTTTAATAGTTCTTATCACCTCAACCATTACAAATATTTAGAAATAAATGAACCAATTTGTTATTTTTTGCTATGATAGCCACCAACTCGCTCTCATCAATCTTTTTGAGGGGCTCTTTCTATGGTCTGTAGAACTAGCCAGTATAGCCACTTTAGTCAACTGGATCATCCTCTCCATCATTATCATGCACATCTACTTTCTAGTACACCTTCTAAAGCTGAATTGTGTATTTGTGATCGTACAGTTTAGAAATGTTTATCCTCCTTTTCTCTCCCTCATCTCTTCCTGGGAAAGAGTCTAACAGCATTTAAAATAACTATATATAGATTCAGTTATTTCTTGATGCTTTTTTTACAGGTCTAACTTGAACTTTGACAAAACATGCAAGAAATCAGAAAGGAAAATCTAATTTTTGTCATCTTTATCTGCATACTTTTTCATTGTGTCAGTGAATTTAGGCCACTAAGTTTTCAGCTGAGAAAAGAAATTCCCAAACAGCTGGCTACACTCATCCTGATGGAGCTTCAAATGAAGACTGCAGTATTACTATGAGCCCTGAGTTAAAAATATATCATTTAAAATTATTTATCTTAGAGTTGATTAACATTGCTAAAAACTTACCGTATATTTTTCATTCATGAAAAAAGTATACCAACACTTGTCATGCTTGCAAGAATTAATCTTAATCTGTTAAGGTTTATCTTGTCTGAAATACAGTCCTTCTGCTGGATGGATTTCAGATCCTACTGTCAACTGAAAGTCCTTGTAGCTAATTTTCCCATCTCCGTCCAAATCAAACTTATCAAACAAATACTTGAATTGCTCATCTGTAATTTAATAATTCTCATTAAAAAGTAAGATTCAGACCCCAATGCTAAAAGTAAAATCTGAGTTCTTCGGGCATTATAGACCCACTTTTCTCCATATTCAAATCCATGAATGCCTTTCTCAGAGTCTTCCACTGAAATTGAATCTTATCAAGCACTGTCTTCTCCAAATTTTAGTTATTCTTAAATCTATCATAATTAGATTTGATTAGTCTACTTAAAATTATTCTATAATTAGAGACTCTTAAGCCTTCTTTTTAGACATGTTGTTATTATTTTTTTCATTTCTCTCAATATTAGCCTCGTACTAAATACTAAATTAAAGCTAAGGATTCTTGACCGAATCATGCCTGAAATAAAAGCCTTCGGACTGATGAATTGAGTTGCCAACCCACTTAGAGAAGTCTGTATAACCAATCTTTCCTATTTTCTTAGAATCTTTATCTCTTATAAGCTTCTTCAAATCGTTATAATTTAAGTCCTTCTCTCCCTAACCAAAATGGCGCAAAATGTCTTCAACAGTGATGTAACCATCATAGTCAGTGTCAAATAATAAATACTGTCTAATGCTAAAAATGCCTTTCTGACAGACTCCCACTGATTTTAAAATTTATTCTTAAGAATTCTCTCTAGTTTTTTAAGTCTCTCTGTTATGACAGATTCAGGTTCTTCTTTTTCGATAGCTGAGCTACTTCTTTCCTTTTGATTTATATCTATCTTCTTGTCCAAATTAAGATAATCACTAAATGTATTTTTAACAACTTAGGTTAGTTAGCTCGCTCATTTTCTGAGTCTTACTCCTCATTAATTAGAAATAGCTGTGGAAAGAACATACGCTTAAACTAGTCAAAATTCATTCCTGCAGCAGAGATTGCTTATTCTAGATTGTTTGGCGTACTCACTGGCATAGTATGCTCTTTAAAATCGTAAAATATGCTAAACTGTGAGACTAATATTTGTACTGCTGTTTTTCATATTGCCTTGGCCAATTACATATCTGCTAGAGCCCTCAGCTGAAGCTATCCCGCTGGCTCCTCCTTTATTTGATGACTTGCTTTTGAAGAGATTAAACATGCGACTAAACTCTTTAACATCTTCTTTTGTAAAGGGTTTGATCCTTGACATGAGGACTGAATGATTTAGTAGATCTTCCTCAGTAATGTATCCTCTTCCATAAAAATCCATGGATGCATATGCTCTTTCAGGGCCTCTATAAAGCAATCGTAAGTGCTTCCTTAAAGCTTGCTTTACAAGTTTGCTGAAATGCTGTTTACATTAACTAAAATTCATCATTAAATGTGTACGAAATTACCTTAGCTTGTACTAAGGCCTGTAACAGTTTTCTTATTAACATTTTTCGTTATTAAGAAAGTAGGAACCTTTAGATTGTCTATAGTTGATTGCTTTTCATTTTTAATCCTCAAAAATTTTCATGATTGCTCTAAATAATTTACTCTATTAATTTGTACAATTATTGCTTAAGAAGAAAGAGATCTTACGACCTTCATTAATTTGTAGAGCTAGATTAGCAATTTGATGTCATATGATTGTAATCATTAATTAACTTCCTAGCCTGTTCATTTGCTCATTATGTCCCCTACAAATTATCTTAAATGATTTTGGCTTACTATTCTCCCTAATTGCGATGATCTTGCACCATTTTAAATGAGGAGTTAAATTCTAAGAAGAACCAATGTTCTTTTCACTTTTTTCCTAACCGCTGTGTGAATTCATTGTTGTTATAACTATTAAATTGATTTGATGTGTGCTAAATGTTTTAATTTATTCAATATCTCATCTTATTAATTTAATTTAGTTTTAACAAAATAAAATTACCTCATATCAATTAGAAGCAGCACAACCACTTAGAATAAAACTCTAAAAAAAGCGCAAATATCTAAATTAGATGATGAACTTTCAGTCTAAGAAGCAAAGCAATCCAAATGTTGGGTTAACTAACATTCAAGAGGACACAGAAGAATGCTATGCATCTGCAAACTTTACACCTTAAAATCAGTCTCAAGGCTCCCATCAAGTGCATGTTCCTAGTGGAAATCTCACTCCTTCTAATGAGATGAGACTTCAGCAACAACTAAACTCAATGCAAATGCAGCAACTTGCTTATTAACTGAACCTACAATAAGAATCTCAGCCTCTTCTTCCTCTACAGAGTGATGAAAGACTTATTGCTGCTGAACACCAAAAATAAAAGTAAAGTAGCTTCACTCCAGGACAGTTGATCTAAAAGCCATCTCAAAATCAGGACACCAGATCACACAACTACTCTGCTTCAACACAACCCTTCTATCAAGGCTCTGATTTAAGATAACAAGAGCTCACTCCATCTACCAGGAAAGCTCAAGTAGAAAATGTAAACCAATTCAACAGTAACTCCATCACACCTAAAATAGGCAGATCACCATCTCAAGATGGCAGGAAAAGCTCTTTCTCTAATGGATTATCATCTGAACTTAAGACTCCAGGAAATCAGCTATCTCAATCTAAGGAAAAGCAGCCCATAAAAAGAAGATTCGAAACAGATGATTAGAACTAACCCCCAATTCATATGCAGGCTCTTGAAGACATCAATCATCAAGTCTTATAGGGAGATATTCAAATCCTTTTCAAATAAATTTAATACAGATATTGACGATGAATTTTCCAGCAGCGTTCTGGTTCCGAACAATCAGAATAATCAAGATATCAACTAGCAACCAGAATAGTAAAAAAGCTAAAAGGCTGAAACTCTGAAATAGAAAAACAGCAAAAGACTCTCGCAAAAGCAATTTTATTGTATATTTTTATTTAATAGATAGAGGACAAAAGTAGATAAATATCAAGCTTTTAAGTTTAGAATCTGCTTCCAAATCTAAAGGTTTAAGGAGCTCAAAAAAGCAGACATTTGGATTGGAAGTGGTTTTAAACAGCGGTGAGACGATTTAAAGTTAGGAGCACCTTACATCGGAAGTGGAAGCTTGGAAATATACGAGCAATACTAATACAAAGGACCAAAGGGCAGCTAAGCAAACGAACAATAGCAGTTTCGAAGACTCTGATGTGGCTGATGAGTTTGAGTATATGTTTGATCCCAACTATTAAAAGAGCAGAATGAGGTTGATGTCCCCACAGGTACCCAGATACAATCAAACCAGCTATCAAGCTCAAGATGTCTTCCAGCAGAGAAAAACATCTCTTCAAAATCCTCACTCTAATTAAATTCAAGCGCAAACTACAAATAAAAAGACAAAGAGGTCTAATAGAGAGCATAGACTTGATAGGTTCAGATCACCAGAAACTAAAGCTCAATAAAACATATAATTATTTAATTGAATTTTAAATGATAAATAATCTTCTCCGCTTAGATCCTCCATGATGAACTTCTATTAAGGACTCTAAGATTATGAGAAGTACGCTTTAATTAAGTAAACTTGCAAGCAGGCAACCAAGAATATATTTAAGATCCCATAGAGATTAATAGAAATTATTTTTATAAGTAAATTAAAAATTGTGAAGAAAATGTCTTGAGATAGTTGTAACGAAAAAATGTGAAAAGTTTTCTAAGAATTACAAGAATATTGTAGAGATGAAGTGCAAGCCATGATCAAACTCAATTGCAAGGCAAGGCAAACTTCTCCTAATAGGAGAGATCACTCATTCCAAAATATAAAAACGGGAAACTACTGCTCAATCCCCTCTCAAGAATGCTAATTACTTTCAGATGTCCCAATCAAGAATTATCAAAGCTCATATTACAAAACTACAGCCAAACTAATTAGACAAAACTAACTTAACTTCATTCAATTAGCAAGTCATGTTAGTCAATTATTATCTAACTTAAAGTTTTAAAACATTACAGTCAATGCTAATGATCTACCCTAGAGTTTTCATCGAATGCTTAAGATAAGCTAACAAATGCGGACACTTGTTATTAGACTTATGACAAAAGAGGCAAGTAGATACAAAATCGAAATGCTCCAAGAGGCCAAACGCAAGATGAAGAGCTGAATATCTAAGCTACTGGAAACAGTAATATATTTACTTTGTATTTAATTGTATAGAGAGAATAAGTAAGAAACAGAAGCAGAAGTGCCACCTCCGATTAGCTGAAGATGCCCACAAAAGGAGGACAGCTTAACAAATTATTGAGTAGTAGGAAGAGCAGAAGTAGCTCAAATACCTTAGAGACAATTAGTTCAGAGTCAATAAGTTCAAGAAGCAGCCAAATTAGAGCAAAAAGAAAACAAAGAAGAAGAAAGGCTAAATAGTCATTGAGGAAGTTAATTAGGACTGGCAGCTCAATCTTGGAGACATCAGAGGACTAAACAGCAACTTACTCCAATAGTAGATCAATATGAGCAATTAATGCAGTATGAGTAGTACTCATAGCAAAGAGATCATAGACTTATCAGAACAAGAGCAGCTTCAAATCATTAACATCCAATCAAGACTTCCTGTCAGAAGTGAATCTGCAAGCAAATCACTAGTCTAGTAATTATGATGATCTCCCTGAAGATCAGCACGCCTTAATTTCAGTTCAAAGACCTATTTAAGGTGTGTCTTTAATAAATGGCCATTATTCTCAAGATCAGAGACTATTCATGGATTAGAATTAGAACCCAGAATACACATATTCCAACCCATTGCAGTCTTAATTACTCAATGAAGAGCAGGGCCACTCTGATGATTATGGCCAAAACTTTGAAGGGAATCTTCAGAATATAAATGAAGTATCTAAAGATTCAATAACTGACGAGTATTATAACGAATGAACTGTTTATATTTAGGAAAGGGTAATTCTTCAGACAAATTTTTCATAAATTAATAAGGATCAAGAGTTTAATTAAGAAATTTTAAATTGATTGTATTTATTTTGAGTTAAGAATATGTTTGGTATATGGTTAGTATTAG
>JAJKFJ010022594.1:0-56924 GCA_027382625.1 Tetmemena sp. SeJ-2015
AAAATCTGAAAATTAAAAGATTGCTAATAAACACGAGGTACCCCAATGAGACACCAGGGGTAGAGTGCAAGCTCTCAATAGCAGCCTATTCTACTTTCCTCGTACATGACCAGAGGGCACGAAATATCGGCAGCTCATGTCTTCAGTCAGAGAGGGTTTCAACAGCTAGGATTCAAGGCCATTACCCTCTTTAAAGCGAGGTAATGCCAGAGTTCTCTTGAGGCTATTAGCTGTAGGCTTCCTGACCAGTTGTATATACCACTATAGAGTTCCAATAAATGGAGGTATTATATAATAAATCTAATCATATTAAATCATTAAAATTCCTAATCTCTAATCTTCTATGAATTTATATTAAATAATGCTTTGAGTCGCTTAAACTCCTCATCTCTTTAAATATATTGGAATTTTATTATTCTATTTTCTACTCTATATGTTTCGATTCAAAAATAAATTTTGTTTTATAAATATAGCTTATTCTTACTAATAGGAGCCGATTGTTGTTAATTAGGGGTAAATAAAATATAATAAATTACTAATCTTATAAAGTTGTAGAAAGAAGATATAACTTATTATTAATTATTTATGTCCAATTTCTTTTATTCATTTTGGAATCCATTTTCAAGTGAAGGGTTTAGGTGTCTATCAGCGCTTGCAAAAACTCCTCTCTTTCTTTCTCCATTGGCTCCAGATATTTTGTTTTAGAATTTAGGTCATGACCTTTATTGTATGCCTAACCTGGAAGCAGGCTAAAGAGTCGATCTTTAAGTTAAACTATAATAATTCTCTGCTCTCTCAAACTGTCATCAGGCTTCTTAAGCTCTTCTTTATATAGGCGTAGTAGTGGCTCTGTATCGATGTAACTTTATATCTTTGATGTGGTAAAATCATTAAGGGAGCTCAGTGTTTCTTTAAACCATCTAACTTACCTCCTGTTTTGAAGATCGGTGGATCACTTCCATTTCTTTAGGGTTCGCAATCTGATCTTCCATCCTTTTATCCAGCTACCTACCTCATACTGCTCTAGCTTTAGTCACTTTTTACTTTTGAATTCCTCCACCTTTCATACAATTGACTGCTTCTGTCTCTGCTGATTCATTGAGGTAAGCATTCATAAATAATTATAATTTAAAACAATTTACAGATTGTGATGGAGAGTATTTAGCGAAAAATTCAATGACTTTTATTTGAATTAAATACTTCCACAATTAACGACAATCACTTTCTATAATTTTTATGAAGCATAGTAATTTAAGCTACTAATTTTCAGATATTATGTAAAGAGGAAGTAATTAATTTTTAAAAAGAAGTTAATGATAATGATGATAATTTTGGGTATAAATTATCAAATGAGAGAAGATAAAGAGCATAAATTGTTAAATTCTACTAACCATTAATATTAATTAGCGATATGATAATCAAGTCTATTATAAGAAGCGTGGATAATAAAAATGTCTGCCATCACTTTTAGACAAAGAGATTTGTCCATATAAAACTGAAGATCATGGGATATCATAAAGGTACTCTCTATCTATTTCACTGCTCCCTTGCATCGATCAAAGCAGACGAGCCTCTCAATATTCATGCCATTAGTCAGGGATCGATTCTTTTAAAACCCTTCATGACTGGCATTGTGAGCTGCCTGAAACTGGGACCTCGGATGCCTACACTCAATGTCTAGCAGTTTTGTATTAGAGTGTTTGCTCTCTGCCTGCGGGAATGGATGCACTCATAGAAGATAGGTATGGTTCAATTATCGTCTTATCCCCTAGGTCTGTAATCTTCAGTAATCTCTCTTGACTCCCAAAGCAATCTTCTCACTATAGATCGGCAATTAGTTTGTGGAATATCCACTTGATTTTAGCCAGCTTCAAGTCACAAAATCAACTAAGTAATAAACAATTTAACAACATTTAATACTTTATTTTTTAAAACTATTTATAATGTCTCTAATACTGTTAGGTGATTGCAAAGATATAAAACAAAATCTTCATATTTTATAAGCTGATTCTAACATATAGTATTTTTATTGTGTTGGAGCTAGGTTCTTATCTCTTTATTTTTGAATTTACTTGTGATTTGAATTGTTTGAGGATAACTTTAACTTTGATATATCATGCTTAACTTCCCTCTTTGACCCTAAGCAAATTTTATAGCTTAAGATAGAAGTTAACTGCGGAAGCAGAATAATTTTATTCAAGCTCAGAAATATTTCGCTGATTGATTTTATGAGGGGGGGTAGTATTATTAGTATAGCACTAGTGCCAGAATGCCAGTCAGCGAAAACTTTTGTAATTAGAGTCGCCATTCTTCTAAATTATAATATAGGGTTAATATGATTACATGATAAGAGGTAAGCAAAACCAAATCAAGATTGTATTATTGAGCAAAGTGGCACATATTAAATTAGAGATAGTTTAATACATTATGTTTTTAAATTTAATGAGGGAGTCAGCTCCTTCGATATCACTATAGTCTAAATACTTGAAACTCTCTAAGCAAATCACTTCTAAATTTCTGTGAATGCGCTTTGAGCAGTTGCCTGCTGAGGGTGAGGGTCCTTCTGGATGTTGTAGTCGCTGAGGGTTCTGCTTGCTCTTGTTGAAGATCTTGTTGTGGGTGTTGTTCAAAAGTACGCAAATGTAAGCATGCTTTTGTTATTTACTGAGATTGCCAGCTAAGATAAGTCTCTGTTGATCGGGATGGATGCTTCCTTGTCCTGGACGCTTGCCTACTCGGCTGTCACTTTCAAGTTTTAGAGGATGTGCTTGTTGTTGTTGATGAAGTAGTTGAAGTAGTAGTAGATGTAGTTGTTGAAGTAGACATTTAAATAAAATAAACTCTTTAATTTAAGCGGAATATAATATTATTGAGAAAATCAGTGATAAAGACAATTAATTCAAAAAACATAAATTAACTACTGATAATTTAATAATTTCCTAATTAAAAATTGGGGTTTCTTTACTATCGCAACAATGGCAGATCTTGAATAACAGTGCATGGAGCAGAGGTGCCTATTTATCGACAAGTTCTTGAAGCAGCAGCTATTCAAATGCGAGAAGGATCCCTCTAATCGATTCATGACGATGAGGCTTAAAGTACATGGGCAATCATATTACAGAATCCATTCAGGAGAAAGGTGGCTGCATAAATGGGAGCGCACGAAGAAAATGTAAAGCTCATCGCATAATCTTTTGAGCTGAGGTGAGAAAAATAGTTAAGCTCAAGAGGTAAAAACATTGGTATGGTATTAGAATGCTTACTTCAAGCAAGGAATATCTAAGACTCAGATGAGATGTATATTTGACAAGGGGGAGATTTAAACTAATAGAAAAACGAGTAAGTATGCTAGAAGTTCAATTAGCTGGTGCGAATTGGGGTGGTCATTGGTGGTGCGAATTTGGGTGGTCATTGGTGCGAATTGGGGTGGTCCAGGAATTTCTTTCTTGTTTATCATATTTCAGTCTCTTACATATTCTAGTCTAGAGATTACAGAGAAAACTATTAGAGAGAAGTCGCCAGCCTCTAAGACATTTTCATTATTGCATATGCGAAATTCCAAAAAGCATTTGCTTCCTTCTCCCAAAAACAATGCAGAGTAAGATCTAAAAACTGAAGAAAGCAGGATAAAGATAGCAGATAGAGTCATATGCAGTTGAGAACTAATTGACTATTAAAAATGAGTAATTATTACAACGTCTCAACTATTAAATTGTATTTTTAAAACGCTAAATCAAACCCCAATTACTAAAAGGGGTAATAATTGTCAGTTATTCTATGCATTTTGAATTAATTGTCTTTATCACTGATTTTCTCAATAATCACTGACCAAGGATGGAACAATTAAGCATTTCTATGAAAAATCAATCGACGATACACTAATCATATCCATCCTATAATATCAAGTCGCCCACCCTTGTTTAATTAAGTTTAATTAATAATTTAAAAAATGGAAACCTTGACCATTACAATAAAAATTAATTCACCCAAAAAAAAAGCATTCTAAAATAAAAATATTGAGTTGTACTTAACTCAAGCACCCAGTCTGACTAGCTAGCTTCAGTTTTGATTTCAAAAATTTGTACAATCACCCTAATGTTTTTCGATCATAAGCTATTAGGCTAACGTATTGAGTAACTTACATTAAATAAAAGGTATTCTCTTATGTTAGATCTTGCTGCTTTCCTAATTATCTCTTTTGTAAGCATCTCTTTAGTGTTGTCCAACTTATCTATGAGCTCAACTATAAAAACCACATTAATCTAAAATATCACATCATTTTATCTGAAATAGGGCTAAACTCAAATCATGTCTTTAAAATTATATAATAAACAAAATGGTTTCCTTACTTATTTGTTTTTACGATACATAAAAACAGTTTCACCTATGAGGATGGAATAGATTATTAATTTACACTCTGCCATTATTATACTTAAGAATTTAATGCGTGATCGAGGGTAATGAAAACTAAGATAAAGAATGAGCAGGTCTTTAAAAAGTGATATATAATAATTGGCTGATTAAATATAGCTTAAATTATTTATTAATGGTTGGAGAAGGCGGTATGCAAATCTCCGTGAAGACCCTCACTTTAGGCCAAGGTTCTGAGTAGTATGTTTGAATGCCATCCTTAGGTCCTTTGTGTTAGCAGTTGAGTGTAGATTCCTTCTGAATAATATATTCATTCTGGGTTTTTTGTTCTTATTGAAGATGTTTCTGATTACGAAAGTGCCAAAAGTGTTCATGCTTTGAATTCTTTAGCTCAAATATTTTAGTTGCCATCGTAGAAGCGTGCCTAATTTTAGTGAGTGTTACCTTCCTTGTCTTGGATCTTGGATTTGAAAAAGTTAACTTTTGGAGTTGTAGTGTTGAGTTTGATTGTTCTCTCGATCTCCTTGTTCTTGATGTAGTGGAGGTCGTTAAGACAGACATTTAAATTAACAAATTAAGCAAATTTAAAACGTAATATATTAGGAGTATCTAGTCAAAGAGCTCAATCAAATGTATTTCTAAGAATAACCTCTCACGATTCTCTTTTAGATTCTCTAGTATAATTTATAAATTAAAAATGAAGTTAGATATCTTTTCTTTTTAATATAATCACAGATGTTGTGACAATAATGTAATCATGTTTGAGCTATATTAAACACCGATGAACAAACGAAGACGGAATGAAATCACAAAAAAGCTTTCTGAAATATTTATAGTCAATCATTCGCTTATTGCTAGGTGGAGTAGATTAAGAAATTGAATCTTAAATTATAATTATCACTTTCTAAAGGTGGGTCATACTATTAAAAGCTTAAGATCTACTGGTATAAAAGTGTGGATCCTAACTGGAGATAACCATTCTACTCTTAATTCACTTGCTCAAAGTCGGGCTGGCCAACTGTCCTCGACTAGGCTAGGTTAGGGTGCTGCCACTCGCTTTGAGGTGGAAAGAAGGCCTAAACATCAGATCAAACCTTCTCAAGACCTGGTCTACCTTCTCTGACTCTCGCTTGGTATGGTGGGTGGCGATCAGCTGCAAGGAACAAATTTGGAGGGCTCTCTGCCTTTTATTCTACTGAGTTCAATTTAACTCATTAACATTTTCTCTAAATGACTAAGTGCTGCCACCACCTTAAGTAGATAATATAGTTATTTAATTAAAATAATAAATAAAAAGTTGTAAATTGGCCTTTAAATTGAGAGATAGCTGCCTAAATATGGGGCTTGCTCGATAGTTTATTAATTTTTAATATGAGTTTCTTCTTCAGCTATTGCGATAGGATCAATTCTTGAAGAGAAGTTGCCTTAAAAAAAGTGCAATATATCCAAATCAGTCTTTTAGATAACTTTGTGCTTGAGCTAACTCGTCACACAGACCTCCTACATAAAAGTTGCAAGATCAAATGTGCTTAGAATTCCATTCTTAATCGAATTATATGGGTCAAATACAATTAGATGATTGCGAATATAAATAGTAGATATTTCTTTAAAGATAATGTGGATTCAACCGTTTATTTCATTAAAAAAAAGTTGATAAAATAATTTAATTTATAAATTATAAATTCATAATGGCAGATTGGTGATTTCTAAAACCTATTCCAAATCCTACCGATCCTCTTTTTCAAGTATCCAAAAATCATAGAGGTAAGTAAACCATTGAACTTACTATCTTATTTTTAACATATTTTTTTGGGTTTAGCCATAATTCTTCTCAAAAGAAAGATAGAGTTTTTATTAATCTTGATTTTTTAGTTTCGCACTATGAAAAGATGGAACTCCTCATTGTCAAAGTTATTCCTCAATTGTGACTATGGAAATGAGAAGAGTGTAGGAATCAGCCAAAAGAGGATTCTCTAAAATTACAAAACATGTAAGATATTTGAAGTGTGAGTTGATGATAAACTTTAGAGAAATGTGAGGGAAACTAAACAAAATGGAACAGAGGTAAACAATTTATCAAATAAAATGAAATTATTTGACAACTGATTTTAAGAGAAGAAGAACCTAAGCCCAAGACAATCAAAATATAATAAGTTACAAATAGCTAAAGAAATTAAAATGTATTTGTACTTATGTTGCAATCATCTAATTGCATTTTACCCATAATAATTTTTTACAAACAACCCACACTTTCAACTGTCTCATAAGCTATAATATTAAATATTAATTTAATTCTCTTTTTTTATTAAATTTTCAGCTAAAATTAATGCTAGGGTAATCAAGCTTCTCCATTTATAGAATGGGCTCTAATTATTTATAATTTATTCTACTTTATACAATTTTGAATAGTTTCTTGAAAGTTGACGCATCGATATTACCATGGATGATTTAATACTTCTACTTGTTGATCACTGCCATATACACTAATTGTATAATACTCAGTGCCAAAAACTTCTGCTTTCACCTTCTAGTTCTAACTCTTAGAGATTTGGTTGCAGGAGATAGAAGCATTGCCATCTTCTCTGAATTTAGCATTAAAGCCGAAGCATTCGCCTTGGTTGAGCTTCTATATTTCCAAGGCCATTTAAAATATCATCTTAATTTAAATCGTAATTCCCATCTTAAAGTACGTCACTTCCATCTCCACAATTATCATACTTGTCAAGAGTATCATACTTTTAAAACAAAATAAGAGGAGTTTGTTTGTGCTTGTCTGCTTGCATTAAAGCTTAGTTTACTCGCTTTAAATGTATTTTTTAATCGAAAACTTAAATGACTGCTTGAAGGTTATGCTAAATCTCATATTAAAATGCTATTTTGTTTTTGAAGGGAAATTTTAGGTAATCGTATATTTGTATGTGGTTGTTTAAATTGACTGGTCACAAGAAGTACTAGACAAACAACATTAATTTATAGTAAAATCTAATACTACAAACATTTTTAATTAAATTAATTTGAAATTATATTATGTGTATTCTTTTATTGATTAAAAAGCTCAATATTGTTTCTATGATCAAATTAATTAAAATTGAAAGTCAATATCGTTGAGCTATCATGCTAATATTTTACAGATAAGGTGGAATAAGACATTAGATAATAGGGACAATGGTTGCGGTAGTTGTTCGTCTCTCTTCATATACAAATATTTCCACCTCTCTCAGATAAATACAAAAATTTTTTCCATAGGGAATCTTTTATAAAACCCTAGATTTCTTCTTTGAATAAACTTTGATTTCTTAAATGTTCTATAATTATTCAAACTTCTTTTATAAAGTTAGATATTGCTCTCATCAAACAAGATAAAAATAATCATATTTTGTTTTTATTAATATTTTAAGGATTGAAGGACGAATAGACAACTCTCGAGGACAATGTTTAATATATTTTTTTATCTCTTGAATGAGAGATAAGATAATAGGAATTTTAATTAAAATCTGTGATTCGTTAAAATAATAAATGAATATTTGAAACTTATTGTCAGTTGAAATCACAGACTAATTCAACCCTTGATCCGCAGCTTGTTTGATTGCTTATCAAAAGTTAATATGGGTTTCTTCTTTAATAATCTTCGTAGTACCGCTCAGTAGTGAGATATGACTCACGATTTCTTCATCATCCTTATCTTAATTAAAACTTGTGTCGCTTATAGCTCTGTACCGAGAGTTCCCACACAAAAATTACAAGAATAAAAAGTTCTTAGAATTTCGTGCATATTCAAATGGTTCAATTATTATTTAAATTGGACACACTTCAACCGCCACTGATTTATTCAATTTAATTTAATATCTAATTCTCTTTTTTTATTAAATTCCCAGCAATAGTATGTCTCAGCATTTCATAAGTTTAAGCAGCTCTCAAAAATAACATACTAAACTGAGAGCACTTAAACTTTGGAAATGAATTGAATAGGAAACTGCTTCAGCAATTCATCAGTTTCTTAATGAGGTTAGAAGAAGATTTTAGGGTTCTTTAAATCAGCTCAAACTCTATCAGATTAAAGAAAAGATGATAAATTGGCTCTATAGAAGCAGAGTGCAGTTCAAGTTTAGTGCCATATCTAAGCATCAGTGATTAATACTCAACGAGAACAACGATAAAATATGGATTGTAATGAATATCATTATTTTTAAAGTAACTGTTTCGGGTGAGTATCATTTACTTAAAAATCTCTTGTTGAGCTTTACCTATAATTTCTTAAATTATAGTTTACTTTATGAATTTATAAGCCGTGCTAGGAAAGTTTATTTTTCGTGTACAAAAGTTTTCAAGGTCATCGAAATTCGGAATTGATGTTCAGTACTAAAATTCAGCTTCATCAGGATTGAAGTATTTTTGTAATTTTACGCCATTTATATTATATGTATGTTAAATTAAATATTTATAAAACTCACACTTCAGCTTTCTGACCGGACATAGAATGGTTGTCGTGATATCACGAGTCACAGCTGGACCTTTTAACCTTATTTAATAGTGGTTACTGAGGGCAGACTATCAAGCAAGGTTCTGTATTTCTCCTACAATTAAACCTCGGAGGTTTGTGAAGTCGGTAAGAAAAAAGCCCAAGACGCCCCCTACTCTGTTATATGTAGTATCGTGTTGTTGGAGTCTATAATTGTTTGTGAACTTAAATGTCTTGCAATCCCCTCCCCTTTTGAAAGGAAGTATCCCATTATTCAAACTCGCATTTCATTAGATATTTTAATAACACCAACCCTACACTCTATGAGAGGGTTGTAGGGATTTTAATGCTCGCAAATGTCACATCCTTGTTGAAGGGCACCACAATCCCACCTCAGTATAAGAACTCACATTAATTACTAAGATCGCCTCCAGGACTACTAAACGCCTTAAGATATGGCTGTTTATCTCTCTACACTAGCAAAACCAACTTTGGTGCTACGCAAGGAGTCCCATTTTAAAACTTTCAAATTTAATATATTAATTTTTAATGGTAGGGAAAACTAAAATATGTAGATTTTCGTCAAAACCCACACTGTAACTTCCTTTGGTTGCTTTTCCTTTTCTTTTAAGTCTTACTTTTAATTTTTGAGTTGGAGAGTTGAATCCTTTTGAATGTTATAGTTGGTCAAAGTTAGTTTTGGTGTTTACTATCTCGAATGGCTCTGATATAGTCAAAAGTGTTCAATTATTTTTAGTATTTCTGGCTTGTTGATGAACTCTCTGAAAATAGATTGTATCTTTTGGTGTTGTTGGTTGCCCTCCTTATCTTGAATCTTGGCCTTGACATTCTCAATGGTGTTAACTAGACTTCTCCTAAGAGAGTCTTTGTTGTTGCTATTGTTAGAGCTGTTAGGTTCCACTTTTAAATTTAGAGATATATCAAATTAAAAACATAATTAATTAAAGAATAGCCAACAAGCACTCAAACAAACAGCTTCAATTTTAAAGAATATATGCTTTCGATTCAACATTAAATTCTTAAGTATAATACAGATAGAACTAAATTTATCAAGCTCTTTAATCTTAAAAAATGTCCAATTATTTTAGCACTTTATACCTACTGATAATTTAATAAAGAAGAGAATTAAATATATAATTAATTTAATAATTTTATAATCTGTGGCAGTTGAAATGTGATATATTGGTTTGAATTAATTGCCAATCGATTAAGCATTAAATGTAGAGCAACTTTGATCCTTGCAACTTCTTTGCAGGAGGCCTGTGTATCGAGTTACCTTCGTCACAAGTTTTTTAAATTGGCAAATTTATTAGTTTGGAGTTTGTGACATTAAAATCTCTTCATAAGAACCTCCTATCTTAATGGCAGTTAATCAAACTTATATTAAAATTAAACGAGTTATCTCTCAAACCAATATTTTGAATTGATTTTTTAAATTTTAACTTTAAAAGTTTTAATTTATTAAATTTTTATTTTTAATAAATCGGAAATTTAAAAAAATTTTATTTATTTCAATTTTTAAAATTTTTTAAAAACCAAAATTTAAAAGTTAATTTTAAAAAAATCCATTTTCCAAATTTAAAAAAAAGTTTTCCCTTAAAAATTCTTAATAATTTCAAAGGTTGTTCTGAAAAAAAATTAATTAAAAAATAAAATTATATAATTTCTCCTTTATTAAGGGGTAATTTAAAGAAAATTTTTTTAAAAATTCAATTTAATTTTTAAATTTTAAAAATTTAAAAATTTTTTTTTTAAATGATTTGTTTTTGACTATTGAAGCTAAAATTTAAAAAATTTAAAATTTTTTCCAAAAATTATAAATTGAAAGTAATTTAGTGGAGTTACATTTCTTGAATTTGGTATGGGAGTTGAAAGTTGAGTTATAATTTTTGCGTTAAAGTAATCCTGTTTCTATTTCTTGATACTTCGTCGTCTTTGATCTTAAATATTTGGAGGCCTTAGCTTTTATCTTTTGAGTATTATGAATTCACAGATCTGATTGAAGTCATCACGAGTGAGTTATGAATCTTCATATGGTGAGCTCTAAACCTTAATATAGGTAGAATATGAATGGATTAGAGAAATTAAAAAAAAAAGATTTAAATGTTTAAATTTTGGTAAAAAAATTTCTGATTTTCCTTGTTTTAACACTTTTAGTCTTTTTTTCGCTTGATTTTTACTTTTTCGAACATTTCAAATTTTTTAAAATTTTCCTTTTTTAAAACATTCTTCCCAATTTTTTCACATCTTTTCATCTTCTTCTTATAAATATTTCTTAAAATTTTCGCTTTTGCATTAAACGTTCAGCCCCGATTTTCAAAAACTTTTCAGTTTCCTTCTGTAAAGCCTGGACGAACGAGGACGAACAGGCCATCTGGGTAAAATTGGTACTGTAAGTGCTCCTTGTGGGCCGAGTTTTGCTAGAAAAATGTCAAAAAAAAGGAAATTTTACTTTATTAAATCCCACAATTGTGGGGGAATTTATGGATTGCAACATGCCTAATGGGGGTTTTGAAGCAAATTCTCTAAAATTCAGTAAAAAAAACAAAAACAGTGGCTACTTACTGGGCAGCTAGCTTCCCAGCCAGTAGTGAAAAATCTGGGGTGAACGTATAATACTGCTACTGCTGCTCAATTATTTCAGAAAAATTTTTTTAAAAATTTTTTGTAAAAAAAGACTAAACTAGCTTAACCATCTGAACATCAGGTCTTCAATCAGCTTCTACTAATCAATTTATTTCAAATATCTCTTACCTCCGATTCTGCATTCGTATTCATCCTATAATATTATTGTGAAGAACTGCTCGTCAAAGTCCTCTTCCATAAAAAATTATTTACAAATTAATGCATTCTTCTCAAGAAACTGAATTTAAATTTTTCAATTTCATAACCTACTTTCTAATATCATATGATTAATATGATTGATTGATAGTCAGGGTAAGCACAATCAAATCAAGATTGTTAGTGTAGTATTTAAAATTAGTAATAGTGTCATTATATTTAAAAAGAGAGGGAATTTGCCTTCAAAGATGAGACTCTGTTTATCAAGAAGAATACCTTTCTAGATACTTGCTTCCAACGTTGTAACCTTCAAGATGTTTAGTTAAGATTGTTGTTGTAGAAGTAGTTGATGTAATTCAAATTTAAATTACTCTCAATTTTAACTTAATATTTTAAAAATCATAGATTAGGACTCAATCAGTCTCTAGTTATTGGGAAAACAATATATAATCAACTAAAGGTTGAATACGAATTCTTAATCGAGGGCGAATGTTTTCATAAATAAACTGATTAATAATAAGACTTTTCTAAATATGAATTAAAATGAAATGGGGAAAGAGGAATGACAATTTTTCAAAAGGCTCCAGTCCAACTTTATTGCCTTAGAACTTTAAAGTTCCTTTTTTATTGGAATGCACAACAATACCTTTCAAATCTGAATAAGCAGTTCTGGTAATGTGTCAATATATATTAACATTTTATTTTAGAGAGAGTGAAGAAGCAGCTATCAAATCACAAATTTTATAATACAGCTAAAATTTTTGCCATTTGAGTGCGCAGAGGAAGAGTCTCACTTATAAACATATGGGTAAGTAAAACTTGAACATGCTAATTACAATTTTAGAGGTAAAAGAAATGGAGGCAAGAATAAAGTTGAATATGTTATACTTCATAATACTATAATGTTATACTTTCGCAATTTTACTATTCGCAGTTCCTTTTATTGTCTATGAAAATGCTCACCTAAGTCATTAGATTTAAAAGTCGTTTATTTATGAAAACATTCGCCCTCGATTAAGAATTCGTATTCAACCTATAATAATATTCCATAATCAATTGATATATATTTTTTATCATTTATTATCTTTTTAAATAATCATATACTAGTTTATCAATATACTTCATATCTGAGACAAAGGCATAAAATCCTTTCAAATTAAAAATATAGTAAAAAATAGCAATGTGCATATCAAGTTTCAAAATAAATATTTTTATTTCTTAATTAAATTGTGAATTCTTTGCGAATGTTGAAGTCTTAAGCTAATGAAAGAAGATAGCGCATGTTTAAAGCAATATCAGCTAAAGATAGCGGAAATCTAAGAAAGATTTGTAGTTGATTTTAGTACAGAATCAGAGACCAAGAAGCTCTAGGAGCAGACATTGTGAGCACAGACTGAGTTCCACTAAGGAGGCGGAGAGCGAGTCCTCACTGACATCTAATCATATTAAGTCTAAGCTCCAGAGTGACCGGCTGCTCACGCTCTAAACCAAAGAGGTTTCGAAAGGTAAACATTACTATTGCCTAGTTCTGTGAGTAGTCTCTCCGAGTACTCTTGCGGGTATTAGAAGTAAGTACATGTAGCAGAAAGCAGACGAGAATATCAGGTAGCAACAAAAAAGGATCTACATCTCCAAAGCAGTAAGCTCTTATCTAATAGAGCAAGTAGTAAATAACCTCACTAATATAATAGACTCGCTGATTAATTGCAAGAGCCACAACAGTTAAGGTGTAAGATTATAATTGGATTAATAATTTCAGCACTTTATAATATTCTCAACACGGAATTTAAATATTAAACGTATTTTCCATTCTATATTTTAGAAATGGTATTTAAAATAAGAGCATAAATAACGTCTTTCTCAGTTCCCAAGCTAAAGTGCTACTTGTAAATTAGATTGCATTGAGCAAGGATTAAACTACTGTCATTGAGATTGACTATTGTTGGGACTTTGTCTATAAAAACTTGGGTTTTGTTTTCTAATTCTATCTCATTTTCCAAAGCATGTATTCTTTCCTAACTGAAATACTCCACAACCAACCTCCTAGTCTTCACTTGCGAAAAATTGCCAGTTTGCATTTTAATGCTGTTGACACAATATAGATGCCACTAACAGATTATTTAATATATAAACTAAAATTATCATTGTCATACTCTCTAATTTCTCAGTTAAATAAAAGAAAATCTAAAATTTCTATTAATAATTTAGTTACCCATAGATATTTACTATATGAAATTTTTCTCAGTTAGGTTAATATAAAACTTTGATAAGATATAAAGAATGAGAAACGTCTCTTGAGGATGAAGGAGGTGAAAGTCATTAAACCTGCAGATACAAAAGGAATTAAAGAAAATGAAGATCTGTTGAGATTTTTAACTTATATGGATGAGAAATAGAAATCAAATGACTTGCAACATTTATTCAACATTTTAACACATTAAACATCAATTTATAAATAGAATTAAGAGGAAAGCAGCCTTCTGTGATTCTACTTATAATCTTTTATTGTAATCTCAGATGAGTCACTCACTCAACTCAAAAGACACCTTCTTTCTCAATTTAAAAATAATTTTGATTTTTAAACTTATTTTAACAGAGAAAAAAGCAGAGACATCTTGCTTATAAATCTATCATCTAAGGTGTTCAAATTCAGACTACAAAAGAGAAATCTCCTGATGCCATAAAACTGAAGAATCAATAACTTTAATAGTTCTGGTTTTCTGGTTTAACTAATTAACACTTTTTTTATTGATATTTTTTTGTTTGTAATTGAGGTAAACATAATTAAATTAACTTTCCCAATTTAAAAGGTATAGCCACTCCAAAATAATTAAAAAAAGAATTAACCCTTCTAAAATTTAATCTACTTCTTCTATACTTTATAAGTTCTTATCTTTGTAATAAATCTTAACTTCTTGTCTCTTGCCTCATAGATTTGTTTCTTCCTTTGGTTTGAAGTTTGTCATGCGGAAGTTAGGGTTCGCATTTGAGTACTTTGCTAGTTCTTTGATTTAGAGCTGAATCTTATTTTTCTTGGGTTCAAAAATTATCATTAGGAATGGACAAGACTTCCAGAACATTTGCTGCCTATATTTTAAAATTGAAATAGTAAATATTTTGAAACTCATGTCACTCAAATATTGTAGCTAGGAAATATTATTCATCCATTTCTCTTTGTAATCTAACGAGCATTTGAAGATTATGTAGCTCTTTACTAAATTATTTTAAAATTTGACCTTTGCTCTTCAAGATTCGATTTTTTGGGCTGTGACATATTGGCCTAAGTTCCATGAGTTGTTTTATCGAACAAACTACTTTAATTAATTCATCTTCTTAATTTTATAAACTATTATATCTGGAATTTTAATTAAAATCGGTGATTAGTTAAAATAATGAATGGAGAGTCGCCCTTCGTGTCAGTTGAAATAGCTGATTAACTTCCTGATCTGTAGCTTGTTCGATAGAGAATCAAAAATTAATATGAGTTTCTTCTTTAATCATCTTCGCAAAACCTCTCAGAAGTGAGATATGACACACCCACTTATCTTCATCCTCATCGTCATCTTCATAAAAACTTTTGTCGCTTATAACTCTTTTCTGAGTGCTCCCACACAAAAGTTGAAAGGATAAAAAGTTCTTAGAATTTGTTGCTGAATCGAATGGTGTAATTATTATTCAAATTGGACACACTTCAACTGCCACTGATTTATTCCATTTTAATTTAATATCTAATTTAATCTTTTTATTAAATTCTCAGCTATATTATAGGTCAAATGCGATTATTGATTACTAACACAAATACAAATATATTATAATTTCTGTTGCTATTTCCAACTTAAAGTATTCTAATTGTTGTTAGGTTCTTCTTCTCTTTATTGTAGATTTTAAGAAGCTTCGATTTAAACTCTGCTCTATACTCTTAAGCTGCTCCCTTATTTCTCTAAAATTCATAATAAGCTCATGTATCGAATATGATACTTGAGTTGTATGGTAAAGGCACTCTATCTCAGCTGATTATTGAAACCTTCTACTCATTATTGTAGTTTTATTCGAAGTATTTCTTACGTGTTGAGGTGTTCTAACTTGTCAATCAACTCAATTAAAGAATCACATAAGTAAAAAGTATTATAGTCAATTGAAGTGAAATAGGGCTAAACTCAATAAATATACCCAAAATAAGATAATAAGCTCAATGGTTTACTTACCTCTTTGTCTTTTAGATTTTTTAAAAAGAGAAATGGTAGAGATGAGAAATAGGTTTGTGAATTCTATCTCTGCCATTAGGAATATATAATTTACAAATTAAATTATTTATCTATTCTTACTAATTAAATCATTGCTGAATCTCTATTCATTTTAAAGGAAATTAAATTATTTATGTCAGCAATCAACTAATCGTATTTTACCTATAATTAATATCAGGCAGCTGAGGACTTAATTATTATATTAAATTAATAATATTTTTAGTTGGATCTTTACTATTTATACTTTTTTGAACTTGATGACTGCCAAGTCATTAGTAGATTTACTTAAAACCCCTTAGATGAATTAAGCTGAAATAAGTGGATTGAACAATTAATTAAATTATTTAAGAATTAAGAGTGATTATCACTCAAAGAGGATGACTTTGTTCTTCTTGAGCTGATCAATCATTTTCTTCTACTGCTTGGCCTTGTGAGTGGGCATCTTGATCTTCTTGCGGAGGATGGACTCGTTGCCCACCGTCATCCACTTCTCTCTCTGATTGTGCTGCCTGTCGAACACCTCCAAGTAGGTCACATTGGGGCAGAGCTTCTCGATGATCTCGTAGATCTCATCAGGCTTCTTGGAGGCTTCCCCCATGGGAGCGAGGATCACATTTCTGGCTTTGTGAGTCTTGGAGATCTGCCTGAGGTTGGCGAAGCTGCCCTTCTTCCTGGCAAGGATGCAGTGCTCGGAGTTGTGCCTTAGGTAGTAGCCAATGTTGCCGCGTAGGCTGCCATCCTTGTTGATTTTGACCCATATTATCATCTCAATATTTTCATAGTCAATTTGCTCGAGATATTTGAGGGTGGGCTCAATTTTCTTGTTGGTGACCCAGAGGAGGAGGTAGCCATCTTTTTGCAGCTCTTGCACGGAGATCTCATCCATGCATTATTAGTCATTCATTGTGTTGTAGTTTAATTTTAGAGATGTGCCTGACCATGGAGCATCGGACATGATCACGTCAAATTTATTTCCAATAATGCCAGTCTTGGACTCGCTGTGATGTCTTTCCACAACTTCTTGTTCAAAACGTTTTCTTGGTACTAAATTGATTTGCCCTTTCTCTATTGCATGTCCCACTCATAGAATTTCAGAATATAAGTCCCTTTTTAGTTTATTGAAATTTATTTCTGTTTTTCTCTTTTCTTTAATTAATTTTCTGAAGGGTTTTCATTTTGATTTTTTTTATCCTGAGTTGTTATAAATTAAACTCCTGCATAATCATTGATCTTTTATTTGCTTTAAATCGCTTTCCTTTAAATTGTTTGCATTGAAGTTTGCTGCAAATAGAGTGTCAATAAAATTTTGTAAGTAGGAAATGACACAATCAGCTAATTATTCTGCATCTTATAATTTCTAAGCCATTTCTTATTTCTCCTTCTCTCTTAATCTCTCGCTCTCAAAAAACTTTTATTTGTATTCATCTAGTTCTTTGAGTAATTCTTAATCAACTTGGTTTTTGATTATCTAATCTTGATTATCTTGATTGCTTTCTAATTTCTTATTCAAATTTGTTTCTGATTTTACTTCTTGCTTTTCTATTATAAGGAGAATACGATTAGTTAATTAAAGGTTGGAATGATTAAATTAAAGAGAAATCTAAGCAAGAAGTAAACTGAATAAATTAGGTTTATTAATTTTAATAATCAAAATGGTTTTTGGAAAATGAAAGATTGGCATGACGAAGAGCGCAACCACTTATCTTGTCTTCAAGTATTCTTAAATAATATGGTAAGTATAAAAAACAAGTAAACCTTTTTTTATTAAATAAGCTTTTGAGCTTTTACTGAATAGTTTAGCGCTATTTATTCCTATATTAACTTGACTTTAGATATAAATAGGCAAAGATAATGATAAAGAGAAATTGAGATGGTTTCACAACAGTAAAAAAGAGAGTGCATTTCGACTACAAACCAACGCTCTTAAAGGTGAAATGGATTGAATGAACTCAAGGACTATGTGTGGATGTCTCACCAGGTAAATAAACTTTGACTTAAACTAAACTATTAGTGATAAGCTTTTAGAAGAACACCACCAGATACAAAATAAGATTGAGTTTATAAACTCGTAATAAAATCGAAAAAATAAAGTTAAGCAGAGGTGGAATGTATGTCATTAAAACGCAAATACCTGGCAAGTATAAAAAGCAAATAGAAATGTTTATTTAAAGATATAGGGGGGGGCCTTTCCTCGTCATCCACTTTTTTTTCATAAAAAAATGAAAAATCATGATTTAGCCTAAAATCAGCCAAAAACATCAAATTTTCAATCTAAATTCAAATTAAAAATGCCTATCCGAATAGTATTCTTTATTTAGAAAAATTATCATAAATTTTTAAAAAACATCGGGATTGAAAACTTCTTCTTTATGGCAGCTTTATAGAGATTAACCTTTATTTTTTCAAAGATTAGTACAATTTTTTAATGCATAGCCGACAAAGATATTCATGCTTAAAGTCATTTATTGATATAAATTTCGTACAAATAAGCTTAAAGCTATTTAAAATAAATATCTAGTTTATTAAATATAAAATCTTAAAAGATAGAAAAATAAAAAAGACTTCTTTATTTATAATGTTTAAATAGAAAAAATGGTTGCAATAAATATAAATAGATTTATAAATAAATTTTAGATTAACTAGCTTTTAATAGGTATTTTAAGTAAGAAGAGAATTCTAAAGCTCTCAAATAAAACATCAAAGATCTAGGAGTTATTTTTTTTAATGTTAAAAATCTTTTACTCAATAAGGTATTGATTTTATTTTAATTAGATGATCTTTCATTAACAATTTAATTTTTTCAAAATCCATTTTCCTTCAAGGTTCTCCTAAATACTCTAAAATAAAGAATACAAGAAAGATAGGCATTTTAAATTTGAATTTGGACTAAAAATTTGGTGTTTTTAGCTGATTTTAGGCTAGAACGTGAATTTCCATATTTTTATGAAAAAATGGATGACGAGGAAAGGCCCCCCCCAAGATAGATGACTTACGATAATGTAATCGTATGCTTCCTATATTACTGGAGAGAGTTGAATTGGTTCTTGATATTATTGTGAGGAATGACGAGCAGGGACTGGAGGACGAGGTCTGATTTTTTATTGCTCCTTCAACCAATCTTTAAATTATCCAAAGTTGCCGAAAGCACTTTGAAGCTACTGATATTCATCAATGGAGGAGGTCATTTACTATTCTCTTTCTATATTTTTGCAAGTTAAGAGACTTGCTTGGGCAAAATGATCTCTTGAGTTTCATTCTTCTTTCCTCATTTGATTCTTGATGTTGAGCTGGTTGTTGAGGGCCTTCCACTTGATTAATTATTTGTTGGGGAGGTAATTGAGGTTGAGATGTTGGAAGTGGAGCAAAGTAAGGGCACTGAGGGTGGAAGACATAAGATCCTGCATTAAAGTTGAAATTATAGTTAACTTGGACATTAGGATTGTTTTAAGTGTGGATCTGGGTTGCATGAGGAGGGAAGCTTGGGATTGAATTACTCCATTGATTGAACTGCTGATGTTGATAGGCTTGAGGTCCCCAGTATTATTATTACTGATAGTAGTTGTTTTAGTAGCTGTTCCCATAATTCCATTATTGATTCAATTATTGCTGGTTGCTGTATTGGTTATAAGTTCTAGAGTAGTCTTGTGGCATCATCACTATATTGCTAAAATAAAATAATTATTATAAGTTTTATTTTTAATGAATCTTAAATAGGCTCGGACGACGCCTCAATAAATATTTATTTTTTACGCCTTAATTTAAATTAGTTGTAAAGGATGAAGAGTGAAAATTAAATTATTATAAAGTAGACTTGAAGCATTTGAAAAGAAAAAGAGCTAACTTTAATTGACAAGAACAAGAATGGAAATATCTCAAACTAAAATAACAAAAACAAAGGAAGAAATTAATGCTAACTATGAAACTAACTCACTAAGGATAATTAATGCTTTTAAAGTAATAATCTAAACTCCAAAAAAGTATTTGCAGAAATAATCAATCAAGTCACTCCAGCTAATCAATTCAGGATTCTCTAAAGTTCATCTCCAGATTCGAACATTGGTTCAACAGCCCCCCCAGTAAGTAATAATGAAATTAAATATAATAATAATTAATATAAGGCTATATATAAAGTTAACGCAAACGGTGTGATTTTAAGTCATTCTAGTAATGACCTCCGTGCTACGATATCTATTTATAATTAATTATAGCTTATAAAAATAATTAAGAAGTTCACTTCATATAATAAGTCTGCTCTTCAGGCATCAGCTGCTGATACTTTTAGGGAAACCCAAGATGAAATTGATAAAATAGGGTTCTTATATAAATAAACAATTTGAAATGATCAAGAAATAAAACTCTGCTCTCAGTGAATTCTCCAAAAACTTGAAATTTATCAGAATCAACAAGATGATTTTCAGCATTAGGTTCTTGCTCATACAAAATAATAGTCAATCAACTATGAAATGATAAAAGTGCTTAATAATAGATTATAAGTCCTTTCTCTAATAAAATTTCTCCATGTAGTCAAACTACTCATTCAAATTAAAAGGGAAGGAAATATAGGGTTCAAAAGAACTCATTATCTCAAGGAAAATAAAAGCTAATAAAATACCTTGGGATGATTATATTTTTAGGGATAAGGATAAAAAGGCATCAGCACATGAAATTGCAATAAGTTTAAAACTTCTCGTAGATTAAAGTAAATTGTAAAGCCGAAATAGCGAACTTGCTCTTAATTAAATCTCAAGCTTCTATTTATATCCAATATTCTCACCGCTGATTGTAAGAAGTAGGCTAAAATTTGTAGCTCTTTTCACTAATCAAATAAATATGCTTTTTCACTGAAAAGAATACTGCAAATAAGATTAAGATTTTGACAATAGGGAAAGAATGCCCAAAAAACATTAATGACAATGAAAGGAAAAAGGAAGTTTATTTAAATTTGATGGACAAGAAGTAAAATGAGCAATTCAATTCTTCCATTCAAAGATAAACTTTTATCAAATCAAATTGAAGGATGCTAATGCAAAGAGATTGCTTTAACCTAAACCACAGCTTCTTCAAAGTGATATTACACAAACCTTGATGCTTTTGTATACCCAGACGAAAGTATTTTTAAAGAGGGACAACTTAAATTAAAAGAAACCTTGGAAAGTGTTATAATCACAAATCTTAAATTTAATAGTTGAGAAAAATGAGATCTCTGTCGCATGCCCTTACAAATAAGTAGAATTACAAGCTCAATTATAGGATGAATAAGATTAGATGATCACTAAAATAATGAATCAAGTTAGTTAAAATATGAAGGGGATCACAACCATAATATATTTAAAAGGAATATAATTATCATTTCAATTAATTATTACAAATGAACAATGGTAGAGTAGAGAATTCTCAAGGTCTTCTCTCATCACTTCTGTTTCTCATAAACAACATCTGAAAACCTTAGAGGTAAGTAAACCTTGAAGTTTACTATCCTATTATTGATATAAATTTTGAATTTAGCAATTATTTACGCTATGTAACCGATAAATGCTATCATTTATCTGTATTTTTAGTTGAAGTAGATGGCAAGTTAGAACTCTTCAATGACAAAAGGTTCCTTCATTTCTATCGCTACCAAATTATCAAGCATACATAGACAGCAAAGAGGAGATCCTCACACCTTATTACTAATGTAAGATATTCAGACATTTACTGATAAAGAACTTAAGAGCAAAGTGTAGGCTGAGAGGCAAGATAAAACTGATTTCAGAAATTTCAGAAATAAATAAAACCACTTCAATTTCAAAAATGAATAGAGGAAGAACCTAAGCAAGGGGAAAGCAAAATATATTCAGTTGCAAATACTTCTTAAAATTCAATTTGTTCTGTATGAATTTTCGCAATCAACTAATCGTATTTCACTCATAATATAATAAAATTAATAGCAAGCTTTCATAAGAGCTACTCGCAATTAATAAATTTTACAGCCGACGCAATACAACTAAAGAATGCATCTCTGATCCATGGAAATTTGATTCTTACAATAGCCTCAGAGAGTTCCCGGATGATTCTTTCTTTCGCATTCTTTTTCTTTGATTTTAAGTCTTCCAAGTAAGCTGATTTTATTATCTCTTATTCTCCAATTTATTATAGGACCCTCTTCATGTTAATGAAGAATTTTTTCTCAGGGGCGAGATCAAATTAGTAAGGCCCCAGAAAAAGTTATTGGAAGCTTTCATTATTAGCAAGCCTTCATAAAAACTTGGAGCGATGGTAAACTACGTTGTCGAGCATGAATCTAGATTATCTTCTCTAAGTGGGATCCTCCTTGTCAAGATATTCTACTACTTGGAGCTAAAATTTGACGAGTAATACTATTGTTTGTTCCTGAGTTTAGCTAAATGAGCACTTATCCTTGAGAAGAGACTCAAGCTATTATGTTAATACCACTGAAGCTACTCATGTTAGAGGAGAATCTCTTGGAACCTTTCTTCGACCAACCCTTCACTGCATGGTTGATGAACTAAATGCTGCTCTCATCAATGTTAAAAATATTGGTGAAGAGATGTATTGGTATGCTGCCCATTGCCTCTGTGCTATAGTTGAGTCTCAGTTAGCTCTCTTACCTACATTATAAATGTTTTTGTATGAAAGCTTCAATTCCTTCCTTGCTATATGGCTCAGATGACCTCGGCTGATCTACACGGCAGCTTATTCCTAAAAGAAAGTCTGAACTGATCTAAGGCTATTAACCTATTGACGGCTCTCCTGATGTTCCAGGAGAATTTATTTGGAAAACCCACAAAGCTTTTTCCTTTCCTTTATCCTCCCTTTGCTCCTGAGACTTTGATAAATCTGTCAAATTTGAGAATCTGGGCGAGCTTATATTTTGATAACTTAAATATCTTTTTAAGAGCTGGCTTGCCACAGCCCTCTTCTCTGAACAATCTTCGAATTATGTTTGCTCGCTCATCTCGTTCACCCTAACTGTATTCCTCATGACTGCTTTCTATTTTCTAGTTTACCATATGCTCATCGGAAATTTCGAGTCAAGATAAGGCAACCACCAGGTTCTTTACACCTTGCTCATGTGGAAGTACAATCAATCCCAGGGCATTTAGTGCTTGAGTCTCTGGAATTTTATCTTTAGTAGTCTAAAATTTGAATAAGCCTTGTTCTCAGAGATACATCATAGCACACGACTTTAGGGAGCTGACTCTCCACTCTTCTCTCAGCAATTAAACTGATGAGTCTTTAGATTAGGATTACTTGGCTTTTTTTCATAAGTCATACACCCCATCTTCCTCGGCTTGCTATATTGCCTACTCTGCATAGGATTCAATTTTTCATATAAAAACAGCTTCATCTAGACTATCCATATCAATTTTTCTCTCTTGATTCCCATCTACGATAATGAGAGATGTGCAAACATAATTTTAGTTCTTGAAAGAGGGAGCCATATCGTTCATCTCATCGTCACCACTGCCGCTTGCTTCCGAGTCATACTCCTCATGACTTTGTGTTTCACTGCCAAAGAAACTTGTAATATAGCTGAGAATTTAATAAAAAATAGAATTAATAGATATTAAATTAAAATGGAATAAATCAATGACAGTTGAAGTGTGTCCAATATAAATTATTATTAAACCATTCGATTCAGCATCAAATTCTAAGAACTTTTCATCCTTGCAACTTTTGTGTGGGAGCACTCAGTAAAGAGTTATAAGCGACACAAATTAAGATGAAAATGAAATGGAAGATGATGAAGAGTGCGTGAGTCATATCTCACTGCTGAGAGGTGCTACGAAGATGATTAAAGAAGAAACTAATATTAATTTTTGATTCTCTATCGAACAAGCTGAAGATCAGGAGGTGATCTTTCATTTCAACTGACACGAAGTTGCAACTCTCCATTTATTATAGGTTGAATATGAAAAGGTGATCGAGGGTAAGAACAAAATTGATCTCTAGGGAGGGGAAGGAAGTGTAAGTTAGAGCTTCAATATATTATTAGTGTTTATATATGTCTGTTTAATTTAAATGGTGGAACATGCCAACCTCTATTGAACTGTCTCGGCAACGTATCTATAGTAGTCATCAGCCATCTTGAGGAAGCAATCCTGACACACTTAGTTTTAGCCTCCTGGAGTGTTTGCCTTTGAGTTTTAGTTGTTTCCATATCTTGAATATCTTGATCTTTCTTGAGATAAATTCCTAGTGCCTTCATTGAGTCTGATTTATCTGCTTCTAAATTTAGAGTTCTGTTTGCACTGATCAAGTTCTTAAATCCAATGCTCAAGAGATTTCTCATCTTGTTCAAGCAAGACTTTGCTTCAAACACTTTGGAGGTTGTTGTACATGTCATCGAGTCTTCCAGCCTGCTGTGTCACTTTGACCTTGGAGGTCTTCTCTTTCATCTTAGATTCTATTAGTGTCTAAATTAAAAAATTAATTAATTTAAATAAGCCCTTTTACTAGCCTCTTACTTCCCCTCCCTAGAGATCAATTTTGTTCTTACCCTCGATCACCTTTTCATATTCAACCTATATTTTAACTAATCATCGATTTTAATTTAAAATTCCAACTATATAGGTTTACTTGAGCTATTATCCTCTTGAAGAATTCATTTGAGTAGAAAGCTATTTCTTTTTAGGAAAATTTATTAATCTTATAAATAAAACTGTATATGCTGAAATGGATTTGTTTATCCTTCTTTGATTTATTATTAAGTATGATTTAACTACCCTTTAATAATTAATATAAAAAAGCGGATAACTCCAACCTGAGTTTTTGTTGTCCACCACTAATCACCATAGATAGATCCCTTGCCAAAGTGAACGCGCACGAGGTGCAACAGAAGATAGGAATCAAGAAGGAGCTCTACGGCATCCTGGTGCAGGACTGCGGAGCGTACTTGCCTAAGATCGGATGCTGCAACATCTACTCCCTGTGTAGCATCATGGATGGCTCTAAAGAGGTAATCGATAGAGGAACTTAATTCTATAACACCAAGGAGAAAAGACATCGTGATCGCAGCTGTGCCCCAGATTTCACTGCTGATGATTTTCTTGACCACGCCAAGACTAAGCACTCGATCCTAAGATACTTGGCTGACCAGTGCGATTGGCTGCATTTGGATAAATAGTGGATCTGCCACATACTCCTAACCCTTCATACCGATGGTGTCAATGGTATGATCCAGCAAGCAAAAATCAAGCGGAAGGAGAGGCTCGACGCCTCGCAGAGTCTTCTCGTTCACATGAAGCCCGAGTTTGCAGAGGCTCTCTAACGATCAGTCAACTTCAGCGGTAACAAAATTACTCTGTATATTTATGATAGTGCACAAGGGGAGATCGGCTCACCTGATCAAATAAGGGACAGTGAGCAAGAGAAAGACCCAGGATCTAGAGGAAGTCAAGGAAGAGGTGAAAGAGCTTTGAGGCTCCAAGCAGAAGTACCTCCAAGAGAATAAGCGCATGCGAGAGGAGTTCGGCATGGTGCAAGAGCATATCGAATAAATGACTCACTATAAAGGGCTCGTGCATCAGCTCCACGGCAGTGGCATCATTGATGACAACGGCAATGTCCTCTCTGTTGTGCAGGAATATCATATCGAGTGGATGTTTTGAGACTCTCAAATAGCTAGACTCGGCTGGAATATGATAATTCCACCTTTAAAATAATTTTAAGTTAACTCTTTAAAAATTAATTGACAAAGCGATCATGCTTCCTCATTCGAGTGAGGAGGTTTCATCGTTTTGGTTGGCACTGGCGCTCAATGAGTTCAGCTTGTTCTCAGAGGTCGTTCTCTTGCGAGGTCCACTGCCATGATACTTCTTCTTTGGCAAAGACTGCTTTCCCTTTGCTTCATTTTCCTCTTTCTCTCTTCGGAACTCTGTCTAACCTTAGTTTTAATCAATGATCATGTGATTCTCTTCCCTGATGAGACTTTCGACAGCATTAAGTTAGGCTTTGATTGCCTTCTCCTTTTATTTGAGCAAGCGCTTGCTCTCGCGTTTGGAAATCATCTTCTTATTCATCTTGTCATCAGTTCCCAAGCCAGATTCTTCCCGCAGAATCAATACCTTCACGTTTGCATCTCAAGTTTTAAGGTCGCTCTCTCCGACAAAAGAACTGTCTTGATTTTCATTATAGGATGAATATGAATGAGTGATAGGTGGTCGTAGAAACCTTAAATAAACTGGCAAGAAGTTGATTTTACTTTAATTAGAAATACGCATAATCGTTAGAGACATCATCCCTGAATTATAAATTACTTATTAGTATTTGCAGATATAATTATACATGATTGGCTGAGTGTCCTCTGAGAGATTTACTTCGACTTAGTCTTTCATCTCTTTCTTCAAATTAGTGTTTAAGCTATTTGATTGAGGTCTCACTTTGTGAGTCTCTGTCTCTTAGTCTTCGGCTTTCCTTTTTCGCTCTCCCACTTTTAGCATTCTTTACATACTTGTTGAGTCGAAATTGCTTTGAAGCTCTCCGATGTTTTTCACCTTATGGCAGAAATCACATTTTATTAGCTTGTGTTTCCCATGTCTGCTCACCTTGAGCTCCTTCCCTATATTAGAATAAGACAAATCCTTGAAAGCACAAGTAGAGATACTAGTTCTTAATTGAGTTGGAAGTGAATGAATCTAGAAGGCTTCATAGAATAACCACCCCAAATAGCACCATATTTTATGCTCAAAGAATTCAATTTTACATGTTGAGTATAACCAAAAGTTATGAATAAAGAGAATTTCACTTACACTCGGAACAGAGAGGGCAATCAACTCCACTGCATCTCTCAAACGGAATATCTGCTCTTGCTGCCCCAGATTTTAAATGCTCCTTAACATGTTTATACCAATGGTTTCCTGGAATCACCTTCAGTGTGCTGCAGCCCTCAAAGCGACAATGCTTATGGAAAGAACCACACTTGCTCACGAAGCATTCCTTTGGCTCATTTGAATCCTCCTGGCTCCGATTGTCCTGGACATCTCTATTTCTTATTTCTCCGCTTACCGATCCCTTTCTTGGCTCTTTCGACTTAGTCTTGTGGCTTGATCTAAGTTTCTTTGCATTTTTGAAACAACTTGTACTTCTTGACTTTTTATATCCTTTCCCTAACTCCTCTTCCAACTCTTCTGAATCCCTAGACTCTTCACTTAAGGAACTCTCATCATTTTCATGACCTCCATTGGATTCTACTACCTTCTATGTTGCCTTGCCTTTCCTGCTGAGGGTCATGATTTCACAGCTTGTCTTAGTATGAATCTTGATGGGCTTGATCGTGGCAAAGGTTTTCTATTTTTGGTGCGATTTGGGGTGGTACAAAAACGCAATTCTTCTATATATTTTCCACCCACGTATTTACAAAGAACTTTCTTTCCATGCCTGTCAAGACAGCGATATCTTGGTAGAAGCTTGGAGCCGAATCCCAATGACTTTAAAAACTCTGCACTGGGAGAGTCAGTCCTTACTCCACACACTATGGCTACACTTCTGTGATTCTCCACCTCCTGTTTCATGTATTCTTCTATATCAGCCAAGAAAGCCCTTGCGTATCCTTTCCTCCTCTAGCATTTTGTTGTCGCCATGTGTAGAATGTAGCAATTGAGATCGTAGGCTAGCTCGTAAATATAAAAAGCAGCAGCAAACGCCCTTTAGATAAGTGGCCTAACCTTTACCATCTTAAAAGCGATGTACCACTTTGACAATATATCCTCATTAATATGATCGAACTCCCCCTCATCTATAAAGAACTCAAGGTCATCGGCTAGTGATTAGAATGGCGTCCTGCCTCGCACAGTATATCCTTTTTATTTCAAGAACTCACCAGGGTGTTTGTAGTGACCTCCAAAATTATGATCGTGAAAGGAAGGAGCTAAAAATTGAATACTCTTCCATACCTGCTTCATCTTCCTTGTACATTTAAAATTAAATTAAAGAGGAATAATAAATAGGAGTTAGACTTTCTCAACTTCTTGCCAGTTTATTCAAGATTTCTACGACAATCTATTACTCATTCATATTCATCCTATAATTTATTGTTGATCCTCTTAGATTACTTCGCTCTCTATGTTTTTAGAACAGTCCTCTTCATCATCAGCAACCGAAGAGCGATCATCTACGGCGAACTCGTCTTTAAAAAAAGATGCAGGCTACTTCTTTTCATCCTCGACGAATGGATCTTCCATCTTAGCCTCTCGTTTCGCTAGGAGATTCTCTTGTTTAGTTGTATTCATCATTTCTTTGCTTTGCTTTACATTTTCTTACTTGCGCTTCATCAATTCCATTTGGTACTGAAGTAGCCCAAATCGGAGATGTAGGCTGTTGGTCATGATCCTTTGCTCAAGGGCGATTATCTACTCTGCAGATGAAGTTGCATTTTGTTGATAAATAAGCTGCTTGAAGACGCCTCTCTTATCTAGGCGGCCGGTTCTGCCGATGATTTGCTCAGTGGAACGCTCAGAGAAAATGTCTGCTATTATGAGAAAGAGCCCTCCATTGAACTCGATCTCCTGACTCGTCTTGAAATCAGTACCTCGGCCCTACTTCTCGGTCAACAGGTAAACTCCGTACTTGCCCTCGACGTTCTTCTGAGCAAAGCGCTCATCGAACATAGCCTCAAATCGCATTCCTCTGATTTTCATAAGAGCATGATATGGGAACTAGGTGAATCTCCTAAAATAACTATCGATAGTCCAATAGTTCTTTTGGGCAATAATGATCACAGGCGTGAGGCGGCATTACTGAAATGCTAACTGGAAGACTCTTTTCTAATAATCAAGCTGGCTAGATGAAACTACTTCATGCTCGAGCTAAACTTTTCTTTCTCCAATAATACTGCTGAGCCGAGGGAAAATAATTTCCACATCGTCGTAAATCACAGCGAGGAGATTATCTTCTTTTTCTGAGAGTGTCGAGCCAGTTAATCCTATTATGCGCTTGGCCTTGCGAAGCTCCCTGTGGAGGTCAACTAACTCAATCGGTAGCCCTTCAAATAGGATCCAGTCATACTCATCCAAAATGACTGTCGCTTGTTATAGGACTTTGTTAAACTCCTCATCATCCTTGCGTCCGAGCAAGAAAGTCTCGCAGAGATAATACACTCCGGGTTTCGGAGAATAGTTGTGGATGTTGGTATTGAGACCAAGCTTTCGGATCAACGGTTCGAAGTTCTTGTGATCTCTTAAAACAAGGTGGTCATTCTTTCCTATAATGAGAACTGGGCTCTGGTGTTTCAAAGCCATCAACATGGCATATACTGAACACAAAAGAGTCTTTCCATTTCCAATACCAAAATTGATGAAGCATGTTGGCTCTTCATCTCTCGACAAAAAATTAATGAAGAACCTCTGAAGGGCGAGGAGACAGAAGCCTAATAATTACTCAATCTTATCGAGAGATTAGTGCTTTTTAAATAATGCTGATGTCAAAGAAGAAATAGAGGAGGAATGCCTCCAAGTTTTCATTAGACTCTCACAGATCTCATAGCAAGATTCCACCAATACCCTCACAACAGCCCTTAATGCTAGTGTGGAAGAGAGCAAAGTAATTTCACCACAAAGCGAACAAGTGGAAGAGTAGATTGGCACAGTCATCAATTAACAACAACATGACTTCATCTACCAACATCACTGCTACCCATTAAATCACTAGATCACTGAAAGATAGGTGGACGAATACTTAACCAAGCAACCATCAATCAAGAAGAAGGACCTTAATCTCAGTGCGGATGATATATCCCAACTGGAAATTGAAGCGCTTTCACCTAAGTACCTAGCCATGAGAAGATAAAATCATCTAATTGAACTACTCCACTGTGAGAAAAAGTCCACCATCGGCACAAAGGTCTTCGATAGAGAGGGATTATATCTAAAAAGGATCGAACAGGTAGAGATCAATTATGTAGCCCTCCTTGACGTCGAAACAATTATTAGAAGAATTAAGAACGACTATATTAACCCAGTCAATGAATTCTATATCAACGGCATCTGTGAAAAGGTCTAAATAGAAGACAACATAAATGCAAAGAAGGCACAAGCACTATACGACATAAATTGCACGAAGATACACAGCAATGACACTGAATGGGCAATAATATATAACTCAGTTTGTACTACACTCTAACAACGATTCTTCCTGATGAACAGGAAGATCTTATTAGAGACCCAGAAGGTTATCCAACACTCCAGAAAGGAGACTATACTTGACAGCCTGAGAATAGCTAAAACTAATACGGCTAACTAGAATAAGAGTGACTAGGCACTACTTAAACTTAAATGTTGGGAGAACGTTTAGATTAAAAAGGGAGTGTACGATCACATCAACATCCCACCAGCCACCCCAGAAATAGTCAGTAAGATCCAGGAACTAATCGTTGAAGTTGACAACAACTATTCAGCATACATCTCAAAAATATAGAGAAGGGCAATTAAAGTATTGCAGGAGTTATACGCCCCAAAGATAGTCAATGATGACCATCAACAAGATTTCCACGATGAATGTGAATCGCTCAGAGACCAGATTAAATTCAGGACTGACAAACATAAGGGAAGATTCTTCAAAGACCCCCTAGCCAAGATTAACTAGATCGCCAGAAGATTTAACCTTCGACATTGAGCTATTCTACGAAACAGCCATGGGCAAGGTAATCTGTATTGATCAAGCAGTCAGATGCTATCTTCAACTCGACCCAAGAAGAGTTATGAAGATTATAGTTACCTTACCCACAGCGCAACTAAGGGAGAACACCCCAGAGCTTGGCAACTTTGAGCCGGAGGTGGTGTGGAAATCACTATAGACACTTAGTAGAATAGAGCAATTCGCACAAGGACTATGGTAGATGCAACTCAGTAATATAAAAGAGTTATCCATAGAGTTGTACAGTATCAACTCCACAATCATGCCGATGATATTCGAACCGAGGCCAGGAAAAGGAGATATAGATGGTTTGGACATAGATGAAATAGCGGATATCATATCTGAGAACAAGATAATTGATAACATAGACATAGTCATAGAAAAGATGGGTCTACAGAAGGACATCAAAGAGGAGAATAGCTCTTGGCTTAAACCAGATAATTTCTGCAGAGTCCTATAAGACCATGAAATTGATAAGAATTTCAGATTTGCAGACCTCCTCCTCCACTTTGATCAAATTATCAGATTTATCAAGTTCAAAGGCAAAGAAGCTCTGTATTCACTGTTCGAACCAACTTGGATGGATCCATTAAATTGAACAGGATATCCCCAAACTCATGGAGGAAGGCCAGAGTAATCTCACTATGGAACAGAGGATATCAGAAGCTCTAAAGAAGATAGTGGCCCCACAAAGACCAAGCCTATTATCTATCAAGGAGACGGTTACTCTTATGGCGGAATATAAATCCAAGTCAGCACTACTAGATGCGATAATAGAACCGGCACTTAAATAATTATAGTTCGGACTCTACATCTTCATGAGAGATAACTACAACGTAGGCTCAGCGGCCAGAGATGTCAATTTAATATACAAGATCCCTATTGCGTTCTTCTTCGAGAATTACAAAGCATGGAGAAGTACAAAAGAGGATCTTTGTAAATAATTTGACAGAAATGAGAAATTCCAACAGAAAGATTTTGAGAGCACGAACTTTAACTGGAGGAAGCTACAACCAATAAAGTACCCCGCACTCTAAATGAACTAGAAGCTAGAGGAGTTCATGGGACAAAGGGTAAAAAATTCCATCATGATAGATGATGAAAAGATTAAAGCTCTGAGACTCTAACTCACAAAGTCACTTAATGAATCGCTTAATCCTAAGGGTAAAAAGGAAGATAAGGTCCAGCACGGCTAAGTACAGAAGAAAATCTTCCTCATAGATTAAGGACAACAAGCACTTACCACCTGGAACGCTTTGGGCAATAAAAAGGACATAAAGCATAAGAACCTGGGCAGTTTTGCAGAAATCCAAAAGGCGGCAGGAGTCAATATGTCAAGGATCAACCTAAATGCGTATACCTTGTCGAGTGGATAATTCCCTACTAGATTCACTACACAAGAGTATGAGGCGATGGAGGATGAAAGTTCGATCAAGAACCTCCAAGAAAAGGAAGAAAGGAAAGCCCTTAAGCAACAAAATGACCTCGTAAGGAGACAGTACATGCACCAAAGAGAGCAAGCCATTGGCTAGAGGACCCAACAAAAGAATGATGCCTATAATGAGAAAAGGAAGAAATGGGACCTAGAATTCAAAAAATTAAATGGACTCTTTGATGAGAGAGAACTCACTGTTAGTCAAGCACTCAACGCAGATCATGGCAACAAGCCAATGTACAGCCTTAAAGGCAATACCCCACTTGAGAAGAACCACAATACGGACCTCAGGAAGATAACGGAAGTGAAAATAAGATTCGAGTGCGATAGCGGAAGCCAATAAAAAATTATGTAGCCTAGAGGCGCAACACTTTGGGGGCGAAGTTGGAGAATCACAAAGAAGAAACACCCAATCATACCAATGGTAGCATCAGCAATGATAAGCGGGTGGAGAACAAAATAGGTCGAAGAGGAACTATTTTTGTACTCGAACGTCTGTATGAGACATTTATGGGGAATGTGCATCTTCCCTGAATGTAGGAGCTCACATGATGAGGACATGTGTGGACTTCTATATGATTATGAACAGGAAATTGCTAACATAAGGATAAACGGTAAAATCAGGAAGTCAAGACCAACTAAGCTGGGGAGAATCATAATTGAATAAATGGAGAGACTTAAAGACTTCCAAGCTAAAATTCTCCCTCCTAAAGATGGATATGCAGTCTCATACTAGAAGAAATTCCACAGAATAATCTAGTTTGCATGCGTTAGAGACGCAAGAAAAGGGAGGAGCAGAGACTTGCTGTTAGAATCTTAGGCAAGCAATAATTGGATAAGTCCCATAATACGACTTGGCACTCAAATGGGCACTTATATAAACTCTGGTGGATGACAACCTTAAAGCGGATAACATCAGGATAAAGAAAGAAAACATGAGGAAAGCTTAAGGTTTAAAGTATAGCGACCCCTCAGATAGGGTGAAGCTTCTTTAGAGGAAAGACGCACTCAACGAATGGGCAATCTATATCCAAAAGAACAGAGCACTAATAGATTAGCAAAATCCTGATATGAAGAAGCTCACTGTTAAAGAACTCTTAGAAGAGTGTAAGAAACTCAATTCATTCTCAACCCATACTTAGACCCACAAACGGCATGGACCTTAATAAGGGCCAATGAAATAAGATTATCAAGACTCCCAAATAGGTAAAGATAACTACTTATCTCTAAGACGAGAGACAAAGAGCCAGACCTAAGCTATAATTATTTGGACCTTTTCTAAACTAGAAATATAATACTTATCAACTCAGTCAGAACTATCGATGATATGCTATGTTCAGAGGGAGACCAATTGTCTGAACAGTATACCCACAAATGGAAGATTGGAAAAGAAATCATAGAGGGACAAGGACTAAGAGCTAAAGAAGACATTCTCACTAAAGTATCTATTCCCAACATAGTTTAAGAAAAAAATAACTATGTCAAAGCAACTCACTGAGAACCCGCTGGCTATGAATAAATACTTTGAGACGTATGATAGCACCATTCCAAAATCCCCGGATATGTATATAATGGGCATCAACAGATAGGACGACCAAGTACTGAGGTACTACAATAAGAGGCGTGACTTCGAATCGAAACTCACAGAAGTGAGGAAACTCTTGATAAGAGAAATTATGAACCTTACACACAAGAAGAGTACGACCAGCTTGATGAGCATGTTGATGAGAAAAGAATCCAATCTATTGCTAATTTTAAGATAATAAACTTCAGGGAAGGGCAGGAACTCATACATATCCATCTCAAGGCAAATTACGCTGATTTCCAGGACTGTGAAACACCAAGAGAATCTATGTAGAGACTCTTCAACTGCTTCCCAACTCTAGAAGTAACATCATAAGACTTCTCAATGGACCTCCTCCAGAAATGGAATTAAGTCTAAACGGAGGTAGATTAAATTAATTACCTTTGGATCCTTTCATAGATAATTAGCAAGATGAGCTCACTATATAATTTCAAACAAGAACTAGCGTTCAATATTAGGGAATGGGAGATAACCGGAAAGCTCATAGATAAACAATGTTACATTGCAGTAACAAAGAATTTATTCGAGGAGGCATGCAGAAAGCATTAATAGCAACTAAGCGATGAAGTCAGAGATGCGGGCGGAGACATACTAGGATGCGATGAAGAATCAATATTCCTAACAGAACTTCATGGAATGATCCTCCAAGCAATTTAAGGCAAAGAAATCCTAAGTGAAGATATTGCAAAAGAGGCATTCGAAAGACTTAGAGCGTAAATGGATAAGCAATTCGCAGAGGTGGAGGCCGGAACCTCATTAAATTCTTAGAATTCATAGTTAGCGACTTTAATGAGACTGAAAAATAAAAACTTGCATAGGCAATACAAAAAAGAGAGTCGACTATTGAAAAGGTGGGAAGCAATATCAATAGAAAAATAAAAGCATATCAAGATGACCCAGAGCTCCTATTAAACAAAAAGGGCGGTTTTAAAATAGAGGTCCTGGCCAAGGACGAAGAGGATAATGTGGGCATGCTTACCAACTAGAGTAAACTACTCCAAATGTCTAAAGAGGATTAGGTTGCAAACTATAGGAAGATATAGACGATAAGGAGAAAGGAACAGATTAAACTGTTAGTTAGGACCAAGAAGGCAGATAAACAAATCAATAAAATGCTCGTCGATATGATAATCGAGAGCAAGGCCAGATAAGATAAAGCCCAAAAGGAACTAGAAGCGGAGGAAAAAAGAAAATCCCTAGATACCCAAGCCAATAGAGAACAAATAACACAAGCCAGAGAAAACAGCACTCTTCAGACACGTAAAGAACTAAGGAAAAAGAACATTATGAAAATAAGACTTAGTTAAGTTGGAAAAGTTATTATCGATCTCATCCCAGCAGATGACTCATCATAACTAGGAATGGATACAACATACACTGAACAATCTCAATACTGGAAAAGGCCTTAACCACCCCCAAAGGTAATAGAAACAGTAGCCTAGTCATCGCTTGCTGTGGAAGAAGACTTTAAGGACGCTGTAGAAGTGAACATGGCTATAGAAAACCCACCGTGAAGCTAGGAACTCATCAAGGCGTTAGCTAGAGAAAAGAACCTCTTCAATGGGAAGTCCACACTCCTACCACCCCTTAAGGACTTCAAACTTAGGATGATCTCATATAATAAGGAATGATATATAACTTCTGAGACATCCATACAGGTATACTTCTATGCCGAAAAGCATATAAAAAATATATAAACCAGGATACCGGAACGTTATCCACCCCACATAGCTGATAGCAACACTACAATAACTAGGCCTGAAAATAGATGGAGACAGGCTTAGGGAGGATAGCAGAAAGATCATGGCGTCCCTGCCCTCCTTAAATCCCCATCGAGGAAAATAATGAATGCACGAAGTGTTATAAATAAATAATTCCAAACGTTATTTATACTACTTATAATTATTCATTCGACGCAAGCAAGCGCCCCCTTTATTGCCCCCATTTACCCATAATACTCTAAGTTAATTTGAGGCAATTCAGCTACAAGGGCTTAATAATATTAGATAAGTTAAGACTAAAGAGTAGCTTCTTTATGAACTAACTAATTCAAAGTTAAATAATTCCTAGCTGATCATAGAGTAGTCGTCGATAAAAATCGCCCTCACCAAAGAGTGAAGAAGTTGAAAGATAAACTCACGATGTCACTCAAAATATGAGAGGCCTCACTACTCAGGAAGATACTAAAATACTGGCTGACCTGACGACGATCTGGCAAGATCATAAGCTAATATCATTGTTCTTACGGAAACCAAAACATGGGAAAGGAATAGATCATACTAAGCCCAACTGAGGAGAGAAGGCTGGCATATAATTATAGCCCAAGCGAGTAAGAAACAACCAACAGATGCGGAAACCAGAGGAAAGGGGAGGAGTTGTGATTCTTGTAAATGGTACTCTGCTCCAATACGGTGAGAAAATTCGGAACTTCAGGGGCAGCAATAATAATATCACAAAAAAATTAAAAACTACAAAATGGTAAACAAGGAGATGATAAATATTATTTCACTCCTACTTGCAGTCTATGGTAACCCTGCCCCAAATAACCAAGAGTAATGCCAGGAACTCGCACTACTTTAATATATCCATCAGCTTGAGAAAGGCGACTCCAAGATTACATTGGTAATAATTGGTGACCTAAATAAAAAGTTAGGTAGTAAAGTGAGCAAATTCAACCTAGACGAACTATCGGCAGCAAGTGGACTCAACCAGAGAAGCAATCATCAAAGGAGGAGTCCTCCATAAATTCAAAACGGACTATATCTTCTCAAAAAACATTCCTCACCAAACATCGAAAATCATTCTTGAGGACTGCGGAATATCAGACACAAGTTGCTGGGAATATAAGTTGAGCAGCTTATCATTGACACACCAGCCATAATGATTAACACCAGAGCAATTAGAGAAGCCTGACAGGATAACTAGGAAAGAACTAATGGAATCGGGATGGCCAATCACTTGAAGCAAACCTGAGAGAGAAACACACAGTTGAGAGGTAGTCCATAAACCCAAAGAACATATATAGACTCAACTATGAAAGGACTCAAAATGAAATCCAAGCCCACATACAAGCCAAGAGAACGAAGTATATTAAACTATTCCACCTAGACCTTGAGCAATTAGATCAACACTCAATCAACCAAGATGAGTTATACTCCCTTATGAAGAAACTAATACTCTCACAAAAGAACATAGATAGTTACAGCAGTCCAAGATCAAGATAATCGTCCAATCTGCCTCCCTTAACACAGATCAATGAAAGCGCTGGCCGAGTAGTGAGAAAGTATAACACTCACCTATGCAATGACTAGAAAGTATATAAGGGCAAAGGAGTAAGATACTCAAAACATCTCACTCAAGAATAAAAAATAATTAATCTCGCAGGAGGCAACTTTTAAACTGGCACCAAGATGTAAATATTGGGGAAATGGCAAGACTACATCAAGTAATCTGAGGAGAAGAGAGTGTAAAATATTACATTATTGGCGACACAGACGTACGAGTCAGTATTGAAGGCAATCAAAAATACCAACCCCAACAAAGCTATAGGGGACGACTTATTCTGCAACTCCTTTAAAGGTGAAATGATAAAAGTGAAATACTGCCACCTAATGGATGAGGACTTTACACAATAACATAGACGCCTTAATGGAGCACACCCCAATGACTGGTGGCCGTCTCTTTACGAATGTAAAGACCAAAGCACTCATAAAATGGAAAGTGACTATGTCCCAGCTTATACAGAGATAGCAGTCAGAATATCTATTATGATGTTAACTGGAGACTACTAAAACTATCTCGTCAACTGCAGTCCCATTCTCGAAGACAGGGAAACAATAAGTGCAATCCATAAAAGAAGTCAGACCTATAGGAGTACACCCTGTCACATACAAAATCATAGAGAAAGCTATGAAGTATATGATAGATGACCCCACAACTATTCTAAGCAGGAGAAGAATAAGCAGGCTTCGCTAAGGGAAGAACTACACAAGATCACTCAGTGTTAGTCCTCTAGAGAATGGCGAACTACAAATAGGAAGCAGCCGAGAAAAAGAGGGGGAATAAATTTAAAAATAAAAACATTGGATCGAGAGTATGGCTATTCTGCGACATAAAAGGAGCCTACGATAATGTCAAGCACGACAAGCTTATGGAAATACTGGATAAAAGGATTCTAGAGGTAAGAAACGAGATTAATCTAAGAAGGACACACTCCATCGAGAATCCAAAAATCCAAAAAATATGTAAGGCAATCCACCCTTGAATCCCCCCCAGAGAGGAAGCCAATCAGGGTGGAAAAAGGCTAGGAGATAAACAAAGGCGCAACAGTGCAAGCCAGGAATGAAAAGGACTCGCACCAGATGAGAAACAGATAGAAATATAAACCCTGGCAATGGAGATGAACACTACTCAGATTTACGTATAAAAACGCGACCATATCCATAGGGGACAAAATAGCAATGACCAAGGGAGTAGTCTAAGGCAGTAGCCTATCCCCAGATCTATTCAAAATATACAAAGATGACCTAATCCAAGGAGACCCAATAATATAAAAAAAACCCCAACTATAGGTAAATGTGCACAGATTGGCAAGAGGCAAGGAACTCCTAAAGAGAAGTCAACCCACTTACCCTACACCAAACTATAGCACTCTTATTCGCAAACGACCTCATGGCAGAGTTTGACTCAGAGGTAGAACTAGAACACTGGGTCAGGACATAAGTACTTAAAAGATGGAAAACGGAATACAACATGGAAGTCAATAATAAAACGGTCGCATTCACCAACCACCAACATTAGAAATTTAAAAGATACAACAAGATAGAGGATAAGGAACACCTCAATCTAGGTCTCTAAATTGAAATGGTGAACAAAGTCAAATATTCTTGGCATGCAAATCAATAAGACTATCTTCTCTAATTCAACTCAAAGAGAAAGACTCGCATCGACACAACTCGTCAACAAAATATAAAATATAAGATACCTAAGGAAGTTTTCCCTCAACGTCATCTCACAAAAAACACAACAAATCTACTAAGACTCAATAATCAGATTCTACATAACCCCATATGTACTGTCAGGGATAATGAGCGTAGACGACGCACTCGAATTCTGGAGAAAGACTTCAAAGAGAATAATACAAGTCCAACACCTATCACGCACAACTAGCAGTGATACCACAACCAAATCTAGTCCAATGGTTGTGGGAGTGCTTACTCAGACTTGAGACCAGACAACCGATATACGAGCTAGTCAAGATAAGACAATAAATCATGAGCAAAGTAAAGCAAGACGCCACACCCCTCAACTACTTCAAGTCATGTGAAGATATAGACATAAATGATGAGAAAGGTAATCGACTCTTGGCATATCCAGGAGAGGGAAGATATATCAGCATGGTTCAAGTAATGCACGATGAGCATAAACCCAATCGCCAAATGCGGACTGTGCCTCAATGAAAGAGAAGTGGACAGAATGAACACGCATGACACATACACGAATTACTGCTTCCAAAAGCTAGGAGGAGAGAAAACAACACACTACTTCACTGGCGCCAGCTGCATAATAGAAGACAAGCAAACATACCTAGCGGCGGCCTATGTTAACTAAAATGAACAAATTGGAGTAGGATATGAACTATCATAACACGCTAGCCAGAACGAGTAAATAGAGAGAATGACTAACAACACCGCAGAGTTGATAGCCATCCTACTCGCACTAAAGCACATAAAGATGAGAGCCAGGTATAGCGGAAAACAGAAGTTAGTGATCCACTCAGATAGCAAGTGCGCAGTAGATACAATAAACTCATACTTCGCGCACTGGAAGAAAGACCAACAACTAATGAGCAAGAGACCAAACGTGGCAGCAGTGTGGCTGATCAAGAATGAACTTAGGAACATATATAACGCAGAGGTGTACATAGAGCACATCAAGGCACACAACATCAGACAGAACAGCATAGACTAGCTCACAGTAGGCAACCACACAGTGGACTTCCTAGCAGACCTCACCAACACAGGCAGAGCGATGCAACTGAGGATCAAACTAGAACTACCAAAAGGCAGTACACTAACAGCAACAATGTGCGACTAGTGCACGTAAAACAGGGCAATATCGCATGCGAGTGGGAGGATAGCAGAGATAGCAGCAATGAAGCTAATGGCGAAGTAAGCAAGGAAACAAGTGGACAAAATAAAATCAGGCCAAGAAAAAATCTAACAGGGCAAAAAACATGGCAAATAAAAAACCCAATCTTCCGATTTTGCACACCCAAAAAAAACCAATGGAGCCATTATGATAATGTACAAAAAGCCACCCAATCCCAATAGGACAATCTAAGGAACCAGGTGTGGGAAATATTCCCAGAAGTGACCTTGGAGACCAGATACTCCAAGCGACTCACACAGGCGGCACTATACAGGCTACTACAAAGGAGACTGCAAAGATCAATGTAGGTAAAACCGCTAGGCAAAGAAAAGGTTACACCAGAAGACGTGGAAGCAGACAAGAAGCTAGACGAGGCAATAGAGGAGGCCAAACAAATGCTGGGAAGAACACAAATGAACACAGAAATCCCAGGGGCGATAAGATGGATAGCAACAGCAGATCAGATACTCAGAATATCAATACCGGCACTCAAGCAAAACAGAAATAAACTAGAGCAAATTATCAGAGAGGTCTCCATCTACAAGATGAAAACAACGGACCTGCCCGAACTAGAATACCTAAGGAAGAAGGTCACGGCGTTCAGGAAACATGACACAAGCAGACCATCAGTGCTGGGGGTAGACGAAGACACAATCAAAATCTTGAAATGGAAACTGAGGAAAGAGAACAGGCTGTTTGCCAAAGAAAAGATTGACTTGATAATTAAGTATGCAAACAAGCAAGAAGATAAACTATAGAAAGCAATAGAGAAAGGGGAAGAGGGCAAAGCCAGCAAGATCAAAAACAGGGAACAGATATACAATAAGCACTTCATTAGATGGGAGAGTACCTGACTGGGAGAAGATAGCGGAGAGTTACGACGACGACATCGGCATACAATTCGCAGACCTCAACCCACCCACAGAGGCAGAGTTGAACATAAGATGGAGTATGTGGAAGGACACCATCAACTTGAAAATCATGACAGGCTACAGAAGAGAAGTCAAGCAAGCCCTAAAAGCATGGGGGAGAACCTAAGGCATCCAGACAATTCATCAAGTGCCCATGTGGACACGAAAGAGCATCGATCAACCACCTCAAGGATTGCGTAACGATAGTCAACAACGACAGAGAGCAGTTCAATAGAAAGGCTCGCCTAACTCTACAAAGTAATTCAAACAATAAATCAGAAAGGAATCCAGCCATCAAAGGCGGAAAACCTAGCGAAGATAGTGTAGACAGCAAATGAGATAAACGGAATATATGAGGAACTCATTAAGCCAACAAATGCCACCAACACCAAAGTGAAGCTACAACTGGGACAGAAAGAAATACAAAATGGCCAGGGAAAGAAAGAGCCAACAGTACAGACAGTGAGCACACCAGTAATACCGCTCACAACATTAAAAGTCCCAAAGACGAGGACTGCAATAAAGAGAGAGCCAGGACCACTATTAAGGGCAGGACACATAAAAAGAGAACCTCATCTGGCAGATACCGAGGCTAGGAGAAATATTGGCAGAAGCAGACAAACTAAAGGACCCAGAGATGGAAGGCCCCACAGTAATGTAACAAATACTGACAAGATGGATGGAGGACATGAAGCTAGAGAAGCTATATGAGAGCAGGAAATACCTGGGACTGAACAAATACAAAGCAATATAAATGGGAAACAACAAGCCAATGAAATAATAAAGATGATACTCAAAGCAATAAAAATAGCAAAGGAGAATGGGAACCAGGAGGTGGAAAATAAGATAGGAGAGTAGCTAAAGGGGAAACAATTCAAGACCACAGAGGAAGACCAGGAAGAGCAAAAAGTATGCCAACCAGAGCAAAATACCCAAGCACATATAGTAAATGCACTAAGAACATACTAAAGTACTCACAACATTACTAAACTGAGAATGCTATAGCAGAGACAACTCATAAGAGCAAGAAATCCAGAAGGAAAGGAGGAAGATGAGGGAAGAACTCAGACAAGAAAGAGCTAAGTCACAAATTGAAAAAGGCAAAGAAGAAACAAACAAACAAGAAGAGAAGGAAGACCAAGCAATGAACTGGCAAAGGCGATAATACTCTACACACCAGAAGGAGTCGATAAATTTAACTATCCCTGAGGATTGGGTTGCATCACTGCTCTAAGCATAGTGCGATTTCATCCTAGAAGGGAATATAAAAGCAATAATACTTACCTGGGATGTAGTCAACTAAGTTAATAGCAAATTAAATGCTTGCGACTTTATGATCATTTCAGCTCTTACTTTAATTGGATATCCCGAATCGTCCCTACAATGAATAATTTAAACGTCTCACAGTTAAAAGTTGATTATTTTTAAAAATTTTGAAAATCAATGCTATATGTACAATATCTTTCCGATTTCTAATACCTTTCTCATACTGGATCATTGCGAGGTTCGAAGATATCTCCGAAATTAAGTCGAGCTTTCCAATCCATAATGGATTTCTAGATTTAAGCTCTGATGCTAACTAAGCCAGATAAAAGGAATAGTCATCTTGATCCATAAAGTCCCATTTCTCAACGAATATTATATTCATAGACTTGATGAAGTTGTCAAGCTTCTGATAGGATTAAGAGATGCTCAAGGCACAAATGCTTATGAAGTCTCCAACTACATTTATGGGAACCTCTCTAATTAGCCTAAGGCCTGAGTCCTCCTTAATCATCTGAATGAATCCCTTATTTAAGGAGAGCAAAGTATTTGGAAGAAGCTTTATAATTTGCTAGTCGATCTTGAATTGATGAAACGTGCCAATCATCAAGGGAATGATACCAATATTAGATCTATCGAGTCCAAGAAGATCATCCTCAAGTCTTCCAAGGAAGTCGGGTTCATTGATGAAGATGTAGTTCGCAAGCCCCAGAGCTAGTTCGGTGTTCGGCCTGAATGCCAGGAGTTGGATTGCACTTTTGAGAAGAGGCTCTTCGATATCGATTGACTCTTGATTATAGTAAAGCAATGATTGGACGAATAGTCTAGTTTTGATTTAAAGACTAAGGCATCCTTGTTGGCATAGCTCATAAATTGCTCTGAACATATTTTGATAGAGGTTTTCTGGGCAAGCTGATTTGAGCTGTTATAGGAACTCAATTAAACTTTGACTATTCCTCTGGAGGATTCGATGAAGGAGCTCTTGTCTGTTAATTTAGTTCATAGTCATATATTCTCTAATGTACATTGAAGTGATTTCTGACTAGGTCTTTGCACCCTAGTTGACTGTTAAAGGTGCCAGTTCTTGATGATGCTCAAGCCGAGTATCATCTTCTTAAGCTTGCTTTAATTTGTGTTCTTCGATATTTTTATTTTTGAAGGTATCAGTATTGATCTGGATGGACTTCATGGATCTCTCCTTCATTGACTTGGAATGCCCTTGGAGAGTCTTATTAAGGATGAACTTGCTTACGAAGCGAGTGAGATCCTTGGAGCCTCGCAGCGGAACGAACTCTTCCAGCTCAAGAACTTTTTCAAGGTTGTAGTTGTGCAAGGGCAAGATCAGCTTGGCACGATCGATGAGCTCTGGATGCTCCGCGCCCTCATACTTGCTCTTCCTCCCTCGCTTTGACTTTTCGAGTCTCTTGTCATAAATAGCTTTTATTTAATCTTGAACACTTGCTTGAGCTGGGGATCCAATTCAATTTCTTGAGATTAGGCGACTTCTGCCTCTCCACTGAGTGACCATAAGGTCTTAAATCAAGATTTACTTCTTTATTTCTCTCAAATATCTCTTACTCCCGATCAACTATTCATATTCATCCCATAATACATTATAGAGAAAGAGCAAAACCTAATCAATATAGAGTTCTTTAAAAAATTGATTTTTATTAAATAAAATTTTGTTTTAAAATCTTATGATTTAACTTTAATGAAGGAGCCAGACTCAACAAGATCACTATCAGATGGTGCTTGCCATTATCAAAAGTTTAACTTTTAGTTTAAAAGTCTGCACTTTGAGGAGTTGTCTATTGAGGGTGAGGCTAGGCTCCTTAAGGATGCTACAGAAGGTCAGGGTTCTGCTTTCGAATTCATCCAATCTCTTTGCTAATGATGTTTAAAATATGCAAATCCAAACATACTTTTGTAGCTCTTTGCCTGAGAAGATGAGTTTCTGTTAAGAGGGAGGAATGCCATACTTGTCATAAACTATTTTATAGTTGGCTACCACCTTCAAGACCTAGTATTCATTCTCGTTTTTGTTTATGTAGGAGTTGTTGTAGTTGAAATTTTAATTAAATGAGCTCTAATTTTAAAGGTTAATAAATTAAGAATCATAGAACAAGGACTCAATAAGCAATTATTTATAAAGAAAAATATCAAAGATCATTTAATAATATTCATCCAATAATTCAATTTTTATTACTTGCCTAGACCTTGGTGAACATGATTATTGAGAAAATATATACAAATTTAATAAAATAATAAGCTATTACAAAACTTTTAAGAAATCAGGGTTTGATATTCGAATTTGCAATTTGATAGCTACAGCCCGAATATACAAATGAAATTGACTTGCATTTCTCTTAATTTTGTAGTCGTTGTATTATATCTAATTCTAATGTTCAATATCCTGAAGCTCAATTGATTTAACTCTCTATTTCTGACTCCATTTTTATAATTCAAATATCCAGCTTAATTTTAATTTCTCTGCGTCATTTCCCTGAGAAGCTTTCTGAGGGCAAGGTGGAGCTGTGATATCAATGACTCTATCATTTAGCCTAGTCTATAAGCTAGATTTGTTATCCTACAAATAAAAGAATAGGAAAGAAGGTCTAGACTTAAAGTCATAGATGGTAATCTAAAAGAAATCTATACTTACTTCGCAAATTCGCATTATGGAACCTTTCCAATTACCATCATAATCTAGTAAACTCGCCACAGCAAGACTCAAGTAAACTAATTGCGAGTTCAGTAAAAAGAGAGTTATCCTATAGCAAAGTACTTTTCCCTTCTAATCACCAAATTTAATATCTGAGGCAGCGGAAAAGTATGACCTTTTAGACCTGTGTAGAAGGGATTGTTGCGAGCTCAAATAAGAAATTTCTTAAGTTATATATAATTCATTTTTTTAGGATCTCCTTGTTCTTTAGAGTGATCATTTAAGTATGAGAATGACTTTCAAACTTTCAAGTAACGAAGTATGAGAAATTCTCAAGTAAGAAGAGCACTCCTTAAGTACATTTTGGACGCATTGACTTGAAGATTTTGTAGCAAAGGGTATTATGTGTTTCTTTATTGCAACTTTCCATTTTATTTCTATCGAAAGAAACTCAAAATTTAATTTGGGAAAATTACATTTTCTTCTGCTTTTTTATTAACTGCGTATTTATTGACTATAAATCTGATTTTTTTCTCACTATTTTTAAAAATAAATTCATTCAATCTATCTCTTTGAATCCTTTTTCTTCAAAAAATTTAGATTTCAATAATTCTTCATTTAGGATATTCAAAATAAGGATTCCTTATTCATAAGCAACTAAGAGGTATCTTTATTACAAAGAGAAAAACATTTAGCCCATTAATATGCCGCATTAAATCTCTCAAATGAATTTGATAAAGCTTATCGCTTACCTTTTCTGTTCTTTTGTATCTTATTTCCAACCATTTATCAAAATATTTTACGTTACCTTTATGAAAAACACCTTTCCTTATGCAAATAGTATATCTCAGAATTTAATATAGTCTAAATTGATAAATTTATAAATATATATCAAACGTTAACTGAATTTAAATTTATGATGTATCTTCTATCTACAACTTCTATTATATCTTGAAACTTTTAATATTAAACAAATCAAATTATAGTAATGCATAACTTCATGGCATTTAGTATATTTATGTATTGTCAGTGTCTATTGCAATTTTTTGTTTGGTAATTTTACGCCACTCTTCTTTAATTTTTTCTTTTGATTACTCTTTATATATCTATTTTAGCTTCAAAATTCTAAAAAATTTCATGCTTTGTAGTATTTATAAGGATGCTTCTCACTTTTAGAGCTTTGAGTTTATTCTCCCTTAGCCTATAAAGTAAATGGCTATTATATTGAGTTATTAGGGAGAGAGTTAATTTTTATAAAATATATAGCCAATAAATTAGTTATTTTTTTATTTGGGTTTTATAAGAGGTGCTTTAATTCAAATGAAGTGTGGGAAATCAATCATCCCTTTTTTAATAGAATATCAGTGGTTTAATTGTTTTTAAGTGGTTCTTTGCCCTCAACTTGTTTGTTCTCCATCTGCTTTTTTTATTCTACCTTCCTTATCCGCTCTTTTCACATTATTTGAACATCAAATAATGATGAGAAGAATTATATCCTAGAGTATAGGATCATTTCAAATTGTGGTAGTAGAATAACTTAAATACAAGTTTTCTTATCATTCAAATATTTGGCTCAATAGTTCCAGTAGTCGGAGTAGACCCCATTCAACTAAACTTAATTTGAAACCTAAACACTTATTATATATTATGCTCAATATTTTTTTACAATAGAGAGATTAATTGTTCTTAGAAAGACAAATATAGCAAATCAAGAGACAGAATAATATTTATTTTAAAATAAAATACAGTTTTATTTAAAACTTTCCCCAAATTAATATTTTATAATTTTGATTTAGAGTTAAAAGAGGGAGTAAAATTAAAAACAAGTAATCAAAAAATTGATAAAAAAAATTGATAAAAAGACTATTTCTTCCTTTAATTATTTAATTTAGCTAAAATGTATTTTATTTAAAAAATGTGGATTATTTGAATAAATTTGGTTTTACTTATTGAGTTGTGATTTATCCTCGGTTTAAAAAAATTCAAAATCATCCATAGAGCAGTAGTTTTAAGGCAATGATAATGTAAATTTCCGATAAATAATTAATTTGCAATTTATTTTTATTTATAATTAACTTGATTATTTATATAATTTTGCCTATAATTGCCAGTCGCTCCAATGTTTTAAATTTTAATAGATCACGTTTTAATTTAAGGTTGCTGCCACCCCACTAAGAATAATTTATCTAATTCAATTTGCATTAAAAATTTTGAACATAAACATGGAGTTGACTTAACTTCGTGGTCTGTTTGATCGATTAGCACTTCATTTTTGATTCGTCTATCAAAGATGGGAAATTGATTATACAATATTTACATCTTATATACGAAGATCTTACTTAATGAGAAGGCTTTCGTTCCCAAGGCACTTACATTCTGATTACTTTCAATCAAGTAGCCAGTCAAATTAAAACAATGGTTAGAAAATTTAAGTTTCTCTATATTCAAGTTCAAAAATGTTATATGCTTGCCTCATCTTATCGCACATATGTGGTTGCAAGTTTACACCTTATAATTTATCCTAGCCATTTCAAAAACTTTCTACTATGAAAAGCTCAGCAATTACTGCTGGCAACTCTAATATTGCATGATATATCAAGCCTTTCAAGACTCTCATGCGCCACTTCTAAAGATCTTAATAGAGACCAAATTGTTGACCACACACGGCAATGTATATAAAAGAGCTTCACTTGCTTTACGAGGCTTTTAAAGATGAAACGACTTACCCTTCTGAGAACTTAACAATGATTGATATTGTCTCTTTGTCAAACTGACAAAAAATGCTTTTATTTTGAAGAAATACATCAATAAATTGAGCATGATCAAACCCTATGCTTCGAGATAACTACTCAGCTTCAAGCCATTTCCATATCTTTTTCGTTTAGATCTTTCTTTGTTGCACTAATTTAATAAAAAAGGAAATAATGAGCTGCTAAATTAATTAATATGTTTTTTTATTATTATTAATCACTCACATTTCTTTAATAATAAAATATTTTGAACATTAAAACAATTTCAGTTACTGATTCTTGAAAATATTTTACCTAAAAAAGGAAAGGTTTCTATTGTTTAAATAATTGAAATATTTGATACGCTCTTCTCTTTATAGAGTCTCCGTGAGCTTATAAAGCCTTTCGTGATCACTCAGAGATAAAACTCTCGAGCTCATGTTTGCTTACTACTATGGCTCTCTCCTTAGTAGATTTACTTCATGGCTCAAAACCATGAAGTATATAGTTCATTTACATCTTAATGAAGATAGTTAGATTTAAACCTTTAATATAAGTCATTTATTCTAATTTATTCATATTGTTATCAAATAAATTTACTAATTATTCTCCTCCCCAGAACTAAGTGTCCCAATTAAATCTAAAGAGAAATCACAAATTAAGAATAGGAAATAAATAACTTACCGCTTTTTATTTTAGGTTGAAATAATCATATAATTGGGTTTAATTAGTCATACGGATTGAGTCCTTGTTGTGTGACTCATAATATATTACGCTTTAAATTAAATTAACTCTTTGTTTAAATGTCAACTACAACAACTACTCAACAACTACAAGAACCTCAACTTTGACAACTTAAAGGTCACCACGAAGAAGGCAAGCGTCTAGGATAAGGAAGGCTTCCCTCCCGATCAACAGAGACTCATCTTCGCTGGCAATCTCAATGAGCAACAAAAGCATGCTTACATTTGCGTACTTTTGAACAACACCCACAACAAGATCTTCAACAAGGACAAGCAGAACCCTCACCGATTACAACATCCAGAAGCAGTTTACACTAACCCTAAACAGTCAACTGCTCGAAGCGCGGAAAAAATACTTTAACTCAGAATGAGGTGGTGTTCTTCATGTCTTAACACTGATCTTGTTGGAGCTGACTCCCTTATTAAATTTAAATTCATAATGTTTTTAAACTATATATAATTTAATATATAGCACTTTGTTCAAGAACTCTATCTTAATTAGGTTTTCCTTACCCTCGATCATGCATTCGTATTCAACCTATAATACTTCTTTCCATTTTTATACATAATGCATTCTAGTTTCATTACACTTTCTAATCAAGATAAAATCTCTCAATTGAATTAAAATATATCCTAACTTTATACATGCTGTAATATTTAATAATGGAATCCCTTATTTATTTATCAAAATTAATGACATATCCTTTTCAGAAGTATGAAAATGGAGACAGCATTTGATGAAATCCAATTTTAATTTAATTGTATTGAGCATACAAATTAATCAAGTTCCTATTTTTTTAAGGATTAGGGTTAAATAAGTAATCCAAACAATAACTAAATATAGGTTGGTTTAGAGCAATATTAGTCAATAAGAATAAGAAAGTTTTAATTTAATTAATTAATACCCACAGTTAACTCTCTATAAAATATAGTAGCTCATGTCATGGACCTTCTCCTCTTGGAAATCTTTAGTTTAATACTTTCCAGGAAGACAAGAGTCTATAGCCTCAAGAGGACGCGATTTTTCCACACAATGCACTTATAATTAACCATTAATCTATCTGTTAAAACTTCCCTTCAAGAATTCATGACCTAACAATAACTCAGGGGTCTCAGGCCTTGCCTGTGAGCACTGTAGACTGCTCATTGAGAACTTGCAGTGACGAATAAGTGGTAAATTGTGGCGATAATTGGATTCTCGCTTTCATGAACACTAAAGTCGCGAATCGATACTTGGAATGCTGCAGCCACTCTTTTTAATCCTTTTCATCCATTTCCCCTGAAAAGTTTGAGTCTCAGCTCCATCAATAACTCCATTTTCTTCTGGAATATCTTTTTATCATCATAATTTCATTTAAACATCTTAATTCTTCAATAAAAAGAAGAGGTTTCTGAAGACAATTTCTCTTTTTAAATCTTTCAAATTTTAAAATAATTAATAGACTTGCTACTGTTATGCATATACTTAAATATACTAAACGATTGTAAATATATCATCGATTAAAAAAATTTTAATTTAATAAACTTTTAACGGAATCAAGTTTGAAAAATTTATCCGATAGCCTGACTGTCAATTAAAGCGTGTAATATACCAGCCAGATGGGAAACCAGAGTAATTTAGCATTTTCTGCTTTCATGCAAAGTTTCGTTCCTCATTTTATTTAGAATTGTTCTCTATATTTTCTATTCCATTGAATCGTATCATTCATCAAAGACTTTGTTGCTTCTTGTTATGACTATGATGATATCAATTCTCGATGTCTCCTATAGTATCTTATCTCTTTGTTGTTCATTCCTTGACCTTAGCTATGGGCCTGGTTCACTCCCCTCCGTTCGTTTTGGTTGTTTGATTTTCTGTAAATCCTGGATATGGGAACTTGTATGCGCTGGTGGGGATTTGTTTATGTATTTATTTAGATTAGTGTAGTGTTTTCCCTCTTCTTCATTGATGTTATGTGGGTCTACTGGTGTGAAGCAGAATTAGACTATTTTGTTTTTGTAGTTAGGGGGTTAAAGAATTGATCATAAATGTTGTAGATATCTTTAATTGTGGTGACTATTTTGTTAAATTAGTCTAGCTTTGATTGTTATAATCCTCTCTAATTTACAATCTGGACTACTTTAAATAAGTATCTCTGTCGCTCAATTTTTTCTACTCATCAGGCGTCCGAGGTAAAAATTATTTAGCATTATTATAGATAGCTTACTTCCCCATTCTTTGAGCTCTTGTTGGACTTCTCTCATAGTACGCTGTCATTATTTTAAGATTTATCATATGTCTCCATTTGTTCTACCTTATATCCATTTCAGCTCACGTAAGTTTGTGTAGATCTGCGAATACCATTCTTGGGTCTACCTCACATCTTTTGGTGAGGAGGTCCAAGTACGGAATTTTATAGTCCCACATGATAAATGCCTTAACATTGCTAATAAATTTCTTAGAAAATATTTTCACTACCTTATGCTTACATAGGATATATATCGTTATTCTTAATCAGTATGATAAGTTCTGGTTTTGAAAAATGATTTATAATTTACATTCCTAATATTTTACTTTACTTTACACTACCTCAGGCTTGCTCAAGAATTTCATTTCTCTCTCTTTGAATCTGCATTTTTTCTCAATCGCAAATAGTTTGCCTTCTTTGGTCAGTTTCCATACCCATCAGGTGTTCTGATTCGATTGATTGCTCCTTCTCTCTAATAGAGGCCGTACTTCCGAAACATAATCACTCTTTTACTCTAATATTTGATTTGTGCTTTATCCGGTTAATGTATGTTGTAGTCAATGGCTTCTCTGATGATAGAATATATATGCTTCATCTCTAATCTCAGAGCTAGCGCTCTCTGATTCATGATGTTCTTTATTTTATTCGTTGCCCATCTATATTAAGAATCAAGGTCCGGGTCCGTTTAGCTTCTAGAAGTCTTTAATATAGTTCGTTCAGTGCTTGCTCTAGTCTTAGGTCTGCTTCTTTATCTTGTTCAGTTTTTGGTTCTTCTATTTTACATCATTTAATGTCAATTGATCTTTGAGGCTTCATATGAATTAGTATCGAGAGGGTGGCCGTGCTAAATCAATTTGAGTATCTCAGTTTATGAGTTGTATCTATGATTGTACAGTTCCAATTCCATAGATGTTACTTTTTGTTTCAAGAACGGGCTTTTTAAACTTTCATTCTTTTTCTTGCTGCTTTATTTTTGGCATCCCTTGAGAAAAATTTCAGATTAGCTATTTTTGCAATGTATCTTTATTCAAACTTAAACCCATTCTTATTCGCAGCCTCTGTACATTTAATGAATTTTTTTAGAAATTTAATTCAGATTAAGAGTCAAATATAATAAAATTGTGCTCTTGTTCCTATCTAGTGACTTTAGTAATCTAAAAACGTGCAGTAGAGTCTCTTCATTAGATTGTTGTAGTCCTTCTCCACCATCTGATCCTTCAAGTCTTTCAACGATCTGATCTGGTCCCCTTCTAGAATAGCTTAGGATATAGCTTCGATTAATGTCTTCGAATTTCTCTCCTGTAAACAATATGCATAATCTGCTCCAAGTCAAGCATCTGCTCGATAGCAATCTTCTGCATTCCTTGAATGATTTACATCTTAGTCATTTTTGAGATCGGCAGGTAAACAGATTAGAGCAAGCCTTTTGAGCGGCTGCTCCTCCCTCTCATCTTTAAGAACTGGCTCTCGCTTTCCACATTGCACGCTATGAAGACCTTGGCCTCTTGCCGGAACTTTGTGTTGTAGCCAAAGCTCTCATCAGGAGTGAGGATCAGGACACCATCGCTCCATTATTAGATCTCATCTAGAATGGGCATAGTTATCCCTACTCTGATATTCTTTATGCCTTGCTTCCGAGCTGCCCCTTCAATCTTCTCAATTAAGCTTCTATCAGCGAATATGACCAGAGGTATCAAGTTCCCAAGCGCTTGAAGCTGATTTTCAAACCAATCTAGTCTCTCTTTTACACTTGAGATGAGAGTCACCCCGCCATCCAGGTCTTGTCTAATACCTGATAGTATTTCAATCTCGCTCTAGAAAGTCATCACTTCTGGAGTGCCCATCATACGCTTGAGAATATTTTGCAACCCTGGGTCGCAAGTAGCGCTGAACATATAAGTCCGCGTTGTGCTGAGGCCCCAGATGCCCCAGATCTTGTTGTTGACTATCGTGAAAGGGGCGTCTATGATCATAATTTCATAGTGAGGCTTCATCTCAAAGAACTGCCTCAAGGATTGTATTGCAATGTTCATCCCAAGAGGCTGTAAAAAGAAATCGAGGCCTGCAGCTTCAAAATATCATTTGGAACTATGATTATGACTTGTTTCTCCTTTGATCTCCAAAATTCCGTGATAAAGCCAATTATCCATTTCTTTCCAGAGGGTGTTGGCATGTTACACTAGATGAGACTTTACTCGCAAGAGAGTAGACAAGCGGCGACCATCGCTTGATACTTATTGTGCTTGTACTCCATGCATGCTTCTTCTAGTTTTTTAGAAATTTCCTCCATCTAGTTCACAGAAACTTTATCTTCGCATTTGTATTGCAGTATCATTTGGTGCATAGCATTTTCAATTTAGTCTGCACTTTAGCGATTCTTAATCTGGCTTGATTAATTATTTGATTGCTACTTAGTGATTTCTCGAAGCCACATCGAGTCATCCATTTATAGTATTGATTGCATGTCCTCCATCTCCATCGGTACCATTTGCTAAAGAACAACAAGGAGTCTTTCAAGTGGTAGGTTTCTCTATTGCTTGTCCAACAGTAAATTGAAGAGGCTATCCTTTTGGTAAAACAAGTTCACATAGTCTTGGATAATCTGATTTTGGATCTTGAATGATCTTGCATTTTGTAAACAGATTAATAACATTTTCTCTGATTTCTTTGTATTTAATAAGTAAGAACTGATCCAGCTCCTTGGGCCAGAGAAAATATGATGGATTCAATTCTATGATTGATGCTTCCTTTTTGGATAGTCCTATACTTAGCAAGTGATGGTTGAAAGAGGCCAGATTGGTTTCATCGAACCTAAAGTTTCTTATGATTGAAAGGTGATGCTGAACAAGGACTCCTATCAATTAAAAGGAGAGTGGAACTTTCTTGTCCTTTAGGTATCTAAAGATGGAGAACACCATCGCCTTCAAAGATCCTTCATTCTTGGGTAGTACTGTGAGGCGAGAGCTCAATTTGTTAAGGTGAGGATAGAAAGTTTCGTGAAGAGTTCTACCTTCAAGCTCTAGATTGGGAAAAGCATCGCAAGCATTGAAGTGTATTCTTAAAATTTGATCAGTGGAGAAAGTCTTGATCAAGGATTGGATCTTCTTAACATCTCGACTCTTAAATAATTAGTTGAATTCCTCTTATTAAATTTTAAGTTGTTATTCCTAGCATGCTGCAAACATTGATGGATCTTGATCGTAAGATTGGATTATCTTCCTTTAAATGAGAACTTTTTTATTTTTGTCAAGCGTACTGAAGTTCTCCAAGATGAACCAAGAAACTTTAGCTTTGGAGTACACTGCGTCATATTCATTACTATCTGTGTTTTTGTCATTCTTTTCTATAGATATACTTTCTTTTTATTTTTGCTCTTCCTGGTAAAGTTCATCCAAGAAGTCGAGCAACTCATCTCTCTCTTACTTGTTTACCTTTACTTGATTGGATCGACGGCCGAGTTTTTACCTAGTAACTCTTATATAGTCTTAGATTTCCTCTGGCTCGTACTGACATAGTGGAACTCTCAAGAGAGCCTAGTGCTTCATGACTTCCTTGTATGTGAGCTTGAAGTTTTTGGTAATGCGTTTGATCTGCTCTTGCGCCTCAGTATTGAGTCCGATCTCTTTCTGATACTTCACTTCTATAGCAAGTTATCATAAAGATCTTACCTAGCTTCTCTCTCATCTTAACATCTCGCTTTCTTGAATCAGCTGTCGATACCTTTCTTGAGTTGAAAAAAGAGCTGTCGTTGGCATCACTCTCGCCCTGATCGGGCTCTGATGACTCCGCATAACCATCCCAGCTGTCATTGTTAGATTTCATCTCCACGTGTGGTAAATAATTTAATATTAATGACCCTATTTAATAAGTTTACTTAAACATCATCACTCAATACTCACAGCACATCACTATCCAAAAACAGCAGTGTGATTCACTCACAAAGTGATCAGAAATCACATCGGAAGAATCACATTTCAGATCAGAAAAATCACAAAAACAGCATGAAGGAGAGCGATTTGGAGCCAGATCAGAAAAATCACATGTGATTTTTTGTGATAGCATTCTAAATTTTTATTTGCTTAGTTTGAGTTATTATAGGAGGGATGTGATTCCCACTCACTCATATGCATTATCAATATAATTTATTACGCAATAATATTTTTTCTCTTTGTCAGGGACCGATTTCCCAGCATCACGATGAACTTCCAGAAAAGAACGTGGACACAGTTCGAGCAATCAGAAGATGGATAGCTCGACGAGACTTTGGTGAGGGTAGGTGCCCAAGACTTGGTCGGACGATTCAGATCAAAGCACGACCTCTACCAATACTTCACAGAAATATGTAAGCAATTACTTTTAGATAAACATTTTTAGTGGGCTACTACATGCCGCCAATCGAGGGAGTCATTCGTGACTACCTCAGGCAGATCCTCAAGGGTGAAAAGAGGCTGCTGAAGATGAGCGAAGTCAAAATGACAAAGGTGCCAAAGTATGTGGAGCTCTCTGTCAGATCAATCTTCAAAGGGATCAAGGATGACGGAGAGCTACTCTCATACCTGCCCGATATGGATGAGAAGCATAAGCCGATCGACCGCCAGTACTTCTTCAACATGGTCAACACCCTCCAGCCAGAGTACCTAGCTCATGTGGTTTATACCACTCAAGAAAAAAGGAACGTTGCTTCAGACGGCTCTGTAAAGGGAGACTACTTACTCATCTCGGATGAGTGGCTTTCATAGCTGACTAGCCATCCCTTCATCTCCAGTAAGACTACTCATACTTATACTTTCAATAATTAGTTTAGAGAAGAATGGAAGGACTCTCCAGTTGATGAAGCAGTCAGCCAAGATCTTCAAGGCAAGGAGACACAAGCCTAACCCCCCTCCAGTCACAACTCTCAAGAAGTTCAGAGGGCTCGATGGAGCTCCCTCAGCTAGCAAACAGATGGCAGATCAGCTAATGATAGAGAACGGAAATGGAATCATTAATGAAAATCAATCCTTGGGAATCTCCCAAAATCTTTCAAAGATGAGGTTTAACTTATGAATTTAAACATCATTAATAAATTAAGCCAATCTTTCTAATTTTATTCACACACAATCTTCGCACTGTCTCGTCTTTGATATTCGCAAACGCGTTCTTGATGAGTTGCTATGGATTGATTTTCTCATTTTTAAGAGAAGATCTAAACTTCAAACGCTTGTACTAGTTCTTTACCAGTGAGAAATAGTTTTCGATTGGATTGTAGTGAATAAGGAGGAGTAAAAATCATCTTAATCTTGAGTTCCTTGCACAAGCCTACTACTCGCTTGCTATGATGAACTCGGACGTTGTCTAGCACAATAGTCACTTCTCTTCCCTTAAAGATTTCGCTTGCCCCTAGCACAAAGTCGAGGAACTTGTCTGTGTCTATTGACCTTTAGTGGATGTAAAATATCTCCAAGCCCTTTGATGGCGAGATGCCACATACTACTGCAAAGCTCTATTGAGATTGTTGTTTGTCCTGCACACAGATATTCTGATTCCTGTTACTGTACTCTGATCGAAGCCTCGTAGATATTGTGAACATCACTTCATCCACAAATAAGAGGTGGGACCCTTTCAGTATAGAAGACTGAATGGCTGAGAGCATCTCTTACTCAAGTTGGACTAGTCTCCCTCTCTGTAATGATGTCTGATATTTTTAGACTACAATAGCTTTTCTCTTGATCCCGTGTCGAATATAAATGGATCTCAAGCGAGATGGAGATAACTTGAATTCTGGAAAGCTTCGATGAACCATAACACATCGCTATAGTAAAGTAAGTCCACTCCAAGCTTTGAGAGTCTCACTAGAAGTTATGAACTCCTCAGCTCCTTCGGGTATTCCTTGTCTTCAGTTTGAAAACATCATCGAGCTAGGAGAATTGGGATGATAGCAGCAAACCTTTTTTACTTCCGTCACACTAATTCCAGTGAGTTGAGAAATCTGCTTGTAGCTGAAGTAAACAGGAGCTTCCATGCATGCTTGCCCATCACGATATCTCATGCTTAATATCAGGTCCTTTAGATTGTAGCTGTCTCCTCCTAGAGTTGCTACTTTCTTATTATCGTTATTCATCTCTATTTGATATTTGAGATTGATTATATTTGGTGAGTCAGATGAGTCACTTGAATAATTTTATCATAGTTTGATTAGATATTAGTGATTAAAGTTTGTGAGTCGCGTGAGTCAAGTATATTGAGAGTGATTAAAATATCGTGAGTCGCGTGAGTCATGTATATTGAGTGTGTTTTAATTATCGTGAGTCGCGTGAGTCAGTTATATTGGATGATATTTAATTATCGTGAGTCATGTGAGTCGGTATATTAGAGATGATTAAATATCGTGAGTCGCGTGAGTCGGTATATTAGAGATGATATTTAATCATCGTGAGTCACGTGAGTCGGTATATTAAAGTGATTTGGAATATCGTGAGTCATGTGAGTCATTTGATTTGGATGAAATCTTGAATATATTGTATCATTGATTGTTGTATTAAGCATATTGATTTTGTAGTAATTGCTATATTTAAAAGTGGTGAGTCACGTGAGTCATTTTAGTTTATTCATGCTCAATCTAATTAGTTTGGTGAGTCATGTGAGTATGTTGATTGAGATTAGTAATTGAAATAAGTTTGAGATCTGCATTAAATAGATTCTTAGGCATCACAGATTTACTTTTACTTT